>JADBJO010018959.1:0-34281 GCA_016801955.1 Conus betulinus
TGGCCCGCACAGAGTCCAGAGCAAAGAAACGGGAATGGTTGATATTTTGGACCATCGTGGGGGCCCAGGTTAAAATGGACCATTTCATTGAAAATCCCAACTGGAATCATGTTCCCCTTACCAATGCCTACAGACCCTAATGTCCCCTTATATCTAGACATCCGTTGGGGCCCATGGATATGGTAATTTTTTCACTTTGAATCCAACAACTGGAATCGTGTTCCCATACATAGGCCCTTCATCTATGTCCCCCTTTAAAATTTTAAACATTGTGGCCCCTGTATGGCAAAATTTCATTTAGAAATTTCAAACAGGATTCCCTAGTTCATTAGGCCCATACATAGCCTAGAGACTACCTTGGGTTTACATTTTAGACATTGTGGTCCCGGGATGTTCCTTTCACTGTGAAAAAAATTCAATTCTGGGAAATTTGTTCTTCTACCATCATAACAATGCTTCTGTTTTTTTCGCCCTTTACAATTCTGGAAATATGTGGGCCAGGGGTAATGTCCCTTTTCAATGTGAAATCAAAACTGAAATTTTTTTGGTTCTTTTTTCTTCTGGTCATACATGCCCCTATTTTTGGTTCCCACTTGTTAATCTGAACATTGTGGCCCCCAGGGATGGGCCATCTTCATATGAATCACCCTGGGAGTTTTGTACATTCCTTTTTCCCCCTGCATACAATACCCCTAGAATTTTTTCGCAAATGGATATGGCCGGACTGGGTAAATGGCCTTCTCATGTGAATCAGCCTCATAATTTCCCTGTCAGTAAAGGAGGCTTGTTTCCTGGGGCAAAAATTTCCCGGTTTGCAAAAGCAAACGTAAACAGATTTTTTTTTTTGAAGGAATAACGCAAAGGCAATCAACAAAAAGATCTTTTGTTTTTTAAAATGAGTGGGTTCTATGCTTGTTAGGTATGGTTTGTTGTTTCCCGGGAGGTTGTGGTGGGTTTCTGCCCTTTCATCATGAATGAAAAGGTCAACTGTAATTTTCCTTATATGAGAGATTGCAAAAACATCAGTGGTCGTTACAGAAAGAACATCTTCTTGGACCTGTTTTTGTTTTTTTATGTCCCCCTTACAGATTACTGGACAAAGTGACTTAACTTACAGTCCCGAACCAGATTTTTTAGAAAAAACCTTAGTACCTTTATAGATGACATTAGAATTCCTGTTTTGTTTTTCTTTACATATGAACCCGACATAAACCTGTTTCCCCGTTATCCTCACGGATTACACTCTGAACCTGGAGTATCCTTTTACAGAATGACACAAGTATTAGACCTATTTCCTTTAAATGAACGGAACACAAAAACGCAGACAACAGAATATGATAGAATAAATCTTACGACTGAAAAGAGGTAACTGGTCCCCCCCCCTTTAGAAGCAAATTAGCAAAGTTATGAAACTTGTCTGGGCTTTTATATGAATTAAAACACAACCCCAATGGTTAGTCCTGTTTTTACTATGAGCACCATAGACCCACAAGCTTCAATCCCCCTCCCTTGCGCCAGTTGTTTCGCAAGGAACCAGCCCCACCGGCCTTTTGTGGACCGGTGCACAGTTGCCCACTGTTTTTGTTTTTTCTCCCAACGGTTCCCCCTTAAGTGCCGAACGGCGGAACCTTCAGTGGGATCGAACCGCCGTCCCTCCTTCCTGGGCGACTCCTTTTGCTTCGCCCCTTGTCCCCTGACCGCCCGAACAGGTGGACTGCTCAACAGGGCCCCCCTTCCCCCGCGGTTGGTTTTACCCTTCAAAGGACCCGCCTGCCAACGGCAAAGACCTTCGAACCGCTTGGGCCCCTGATGTGCCCCTGAAAAGTGCGGTTGGGCCTTTGCAGGGCCCAAGAATGGTCCCTACATCGTCCAAGCTGTAGCTTTCCGAGGACCCCCGTGGCTTTGGTTTTCCCGAGCTTCCAATCCGTTCCACAGATAGAAGACCCCACCGCCCCGAACTGTACCTTCCCCCCCCCGCAGAGCGGTCGCTCCCTTCGTCCCTTTCCCCTCCGTTTTCCCGTGGGGGAAATGTTTTCCAACATCCTGGCCTATTGATTTTTCTTGACGGTTCAACGACACCTGGGAGGAAGATGAAAGAACTGGGGCTGTGGACCCTTTTGTGCAAGCTGGTTTTCCCAAAGGGGGTCCCCTCACCGTTTTTTTTTTTTTTTCAATCATGGAATGAAGTATTAGGGTGGGGGCCAAAAAGTATGCCCCCTTTTTGTAGGTTGGCATGTGGTATGGTTTGGGAGGGGGAGGTGGGAGTTGGAGGGGTCGAGAAGGGAAAGGGAGGGGGGTGGGTCTTTTGGGTATATAGGCCAAGTGGTGTTACCTGTTTATGCGGGTTTTGATTTTATTTTTTTTTTTATGCCGGAATAAACCGTAAATATACATATGTGGACCCGTTTGGGCAAACGCTTATCCTGCAAATTGTTTTTTTTTAATTTTTGGTTGGTTTTTACTATTTAATTTTGCTTGTAAGACTTAAGGGGAAAAACCAACATTTTAATCGAAGGCCGCCTATGGAAAAGATGCAATGACAAGAAGAGCAGCCTAATGCCATTCCCGCGCGCTGTAAAGTACTGAGATGCCTTTCAATAGCATCAGGACACCAACGAGTTAAAGCATGTCAATGATATAAAGCCGTTTTCATACCTATGGGTATAATCTCCAGCAGCATTACGAAAACCACAATGAAACGTTTTATGTTTAACTGGTTGTTTAAAACCTTTCCCCATTAATTTACAAGTAAAATTATTACTAGCTCAGGAAACCAACAAATTATTCCTTAGCTCACAGCAACCATCAAGACGAACCACGTGGGAAAAGCGTTGGTCATTTTTCTCTAACAATGAGGGAACCCGTAAATTGAAAGCCATTTGGTCCCAATGTTGTCTAAACCTTTTTTCCGACAACTACTATAACCATTATTATGTCAGCGTAACCACCGATGGGATTTTTAGGCATACCACACTTTGTCCGTGGTATTTCCCCTTTGTCATTTACCAACTCAAATAGATCTGTTTTTTGAAACAAATAAACAACCATGACATATTTTTTTTTTCCCTTAGGTTTCCAGAATATTGACAGCTTTTTATACTCCATTAATAACACTTATGGTTTACATTTCGCCCCTCCATGAGAAGAATGGACAGTTTTGGCTGAAATCGCTGGACATTTTTTTCCCCTGTTGGGGTTTTTTTTTTTTTCCAAGCTTCGGGCCCCCCTCATCAACCATTGGATTTCTTTTCCAATTTCCCACCCTGTGGGAGGGGGAGTGTGTGTCCTGAGAACCAGTACATCTGGATGGTCCCCAAGGCGTCCCACCAACACCACTCCTGGTCCCCCCCCCCCCCCCCCCCGACTTTGGTTTGAAAGAGGGCACCTTTTCCCACCATCCCGTTTTTTTTTACGCTGTTCTTCCGCCCTGTCCCCAGCCGAGAGGTTGCCAGGCCCCGGCGTTGAAGGAAAGTTTTCCTTTGACAGGGGGGCCGCCCCCCACACTAACAAAAACAGCACGGCCTCCCTTGCTTCCGTCCCCCCCCCCCCTGGACGGCCCCTGGCACCATCATGTGGCTGTTTAACTCTCACTGCAAAGTTTATTTTCCCTTGAAAATTTTTTTTCGAATCAAACTGGCCTTAATCCCACCCAGAACCCTTTTTTTATTTTTTTTTAGTTCCATCAAGTAACCGTGTTTTTACTACAACACCCCTAGTAAAAACATAGTTTAGAACCTACCAAGGGGAAAAAAACGATTGAGAATTTTTTTTTTTTGGGTTTTGTTTTTTTGCAATAATTACTGTTTTCAAACTCAAAAAATGTTGAAAACTCCCAAAGCCTTGCTGAGGTGTTTTTTAAGGGGGTCCCGAAAAATGGCTCAGTTTGGTAGAGCGCCAGACCTCATTAATCTGGCTGATCCTGGAATGCGGGATTCCGAATCCTCCCGGCCTGGCCTTTTTTTGTAGCAGTGGGGGGAATTTTTTTTGTTTCCCCACGGAGTTGTTTTTCACAATTGGTTTCTGACTCCATTTTTTCCGAACAGTCCCCCCAAATTGGATTTAACCCCGAGGGTTTTGTCCCGTGTGTTAAAACCCCCTGGCGTTAACACTTTTGCACACGACTAAAATTCCCATCATCCAACCTTTTTCCCGAGGGAAGGCCATTTTTTTTTTTGGCCGTTGGTTTAATAGGAATTGACTCGTACACGTGGCCATGCAACCCTGCCCCGTGGGAAGAAATTAAAAATTCAAGGACGAAAGTAATTTTGAGTCCTCCGCCGGCAAACCTAACCGCAGTAAGCAAGCCCCCGTTACTATTACATGAAAAGAGTGTGATTTTTTTCAGCGCAATAGAAACTCGGGAAGGCAAGGGTGTTTTGTTTGATTCATGCTTTATTTATTATCATTTATAGTAGTATTTAGTTCAATCCATTTATTATTTATTTATCAAATGCCGGAATCATCATCATTTTTTAATTTATCATAAGTTATGTTTATGTTCCTTTTGTGCCCCAACGTCCCCCCTGTCCCCCTCAGTGTCCTTCCATGTTTGAGACCTCCCTTTATCCCCTGGTTCAGGTAGCCGTTTGGTGGTGGGGCAAATGGGGTAAATCTCTTTTACAGGAACCTTGCCCATGCCAGAGCCAATTCCTTCCCTTCAGGGGCTGCTTGTGGGCCCATGTTGATTCCCTGACAGGAAACCCTTTGCCCTCGGTGGCCATGAGCCTTTCCTTCCTTTCAGGGCTTTTTGCTGGTGGGGGCAATGCATGCCTGTACAACAGGACTTTGCCCCGATGCCATGAAGCATTCTTCCCTTCAGGGCCCCCCTTCCTGGGGTTGGGCCAATGTAATACTCTACAGGAACCTTTTGCCCCCAGCCCAGAAGCAACTGTCGTCCTTCAGGAACCTGCTGTGGGCATGTTATATCTGACAAGGAACTTGTGCCCCATGACAGGAACAGTTTTCCCTTCAGGGCCCTGCTGTGGGCATGCATGTCCTGACCAGGGACCTTGGTCCCCCCATGAGGAGCCAAACTTTCCCCCTTCCCTTCCCAGGGCTTTGCTGGGGGCGGGTAGGGAATAGTCCCCCTCTGAAACCTTGACCCCCAGCCCCCGGCTTGGATGGACCACCAGGAAAGAGCTTGGAAACTTGTTTTAAAACATTTTTCCGAATTTTTCCTGTTTTTTGCGCCGGAGTTTTTTTTGAAGGCTTGAAATAGAAAGAACAATGAAATTTAGGACAAAAGAAAAGGAACATGAAAAAAATTCCCAAGCTTTTTTTTTTCCAAAAACCTGTTCGACCCTGTTACCCCAAACAGCCCTTGGAAGATTTAGAATAAAAAGAAAAAAATTTGGGAATAAAAGCGGGAGGGGGGGGGGGGGGGGGGAGCATTCCCCCCAAATAGATCATTTCAAGCCTATGTTTTTTCCGTTTTTTTTTTTCAGACCCCAAATTTGTAAGAACCCTTGTTTTTTTTTAATAACTGTTTTTATAAAATACAATCGGCTCAACCATTGGGTTTTTTTTTGTTTTGCCTTACATAAAAAAGGTAAAATCTACCAAACTGATTTATCTTCGTAGGTTGGGTCTTTCCCTTCCCCTTTGCATAGTCAGACCCTTTAGAGTTTGTTTAAGCCGTTCTTATTGTATGAGAGAATCACCGCCTAAACCCGTCCCCCCCCCCCACCGAAAAACACCGCAGATTGCCCGTAACTTATAACGGCCCCCTAACGGTAAAAAATGTTCCCCCCTTTTGTTGGATCGCTCCCACTAACTTATGCTTAAGAACGAAACAAAACATTTCTATGTGGTGGGGCCCTGTTTTTTTTGCCTTAGGGAAAGTTGGGGACGAGCTTTTCCGAAAGGGTCCAACTTTGCCAGCTTTGAGAAGCCCAGGTAGGGGAAAGATGGAGGAGAGCCCCCCCCCCCCCCCCCCCAAAAAAAAAAAAAAAAAAAAAAAAAAAAATTCATCTGATAAATTTTTTCACTCCTACTCAAAAGATGGTAGTTGCGAATAAAAAACAATGATAAACCCTGATAATGTTTTAAGTTTGCAACCATTTTTTGGTAAGTTTGGAAAGGACAACATTTTGGATTTCATTGATATGGAAAAAAACCCAAGTTTTTAGTAAAATCAGAAATAATTCTATGGGGTTTTTGGACAATGGATCAACCTTTTTGTCGCTGAACCTGACGGCAATATAGACGTAATCTTTCCCATTGGTTTGTAAATGCCCCTCTTCCCTCTCTCCGTCCCTCTCTCCTCCTCTCCCCTTCCTGCTTACTCCTCCGGGTCTCTCCTCTGTCTCCTCCCTCTCCCTCCCCGGCCCTCCCTCCCCCGCCCCCCTCCTCATCTCCCCCTCTCTCTCTAGTCCCTTCCTCCACGCCTCCCGCCCTCCTTCCCCCCTCTCCCCTCCTCCCCACTCCTCCATCTCCTTCTCTCTCTCCCGATCCCCCTCCACCTCTCTCCCCTCCCTCGTTTCCCCCTCTCTCCTCCTCCTCCTCCTCCCCATCTCTCTCTCCTTTCCCTCCCTCTCTTCTCTCCTCCCTTCCTCTCCCCTTTTCTTTTTCTTTTCTTCTTCTTCTCTTTCTTCTTCTTCTCAAGCTCACACCACACACACACACCACACACACACACCCACACACTACACACAACCAACACACACACCAAACGGCACGGACACACACACACACACACACAACACACCACACAAATTGTGGGGTAAACGCCCCTCGCACGCACACAATAATTGAGGTTTGAAGAAGGAGAGGGGGAAAGGCAAAGACCCCGGCCTAATCACATACAATTAATTAGAAAAAGAGAGGGCCGAGCCAAACATCCTTAAAACAAAGAGACACCTCAGGTTTCTGAAGTGCGCAACCTGTTTTTGGTAATACTCGCCGTCCCCCAAACATTTGTCCCCTCCTTTGTTCATACTATCTCTGTCCGTAAATTTCCGAATTTTTCCATCTTTCCCCCGAAAAGACGAACATTAAAAGTTCAATCTTTTTACAATTTTAAGAATAAATTTTCTTTTATGGATTCCCCGGCCCAATAAAAAAAAAACCAGGACAAACAAGTGGACAAGACAAAAACAGGTCGACGGTTTTTTACTGGAACCTCTTAGGTCCCCCTTCAGGCCCAAGATAAATAACATTCAGGACAATGGAAAACAAAAGAACGATTCCCCAAAGGGTTGCACTATCGTTTCTATTTTTCCGGGCGCAAATTGGAGGCGTAGACAATGACGAACAAGCGCTTTTGAAACTACTTGGGAACTAAATAAATTTAATGGTTTTTTTGTTTTTCTTGGTAGCTTGTGGTTTTCAATGACAAGGATCCTTCATGCAGACAGCCCCCTTTCCCTGTGTTATTTGGTTTTCCCCCATGCTGTCCTGTTGTCCCCCCCTCCTGTGTCCCACATTGGGTTTTCTGTGGAACTGTGGTTCCTGTGTTTTGGGTGGCACCACGGGCCGGGTCAATGTCCCCCCCCCCCCCCCCCTCTCAATTGGCCTTGGGGACCCCCCCCTGCGAGAAATGTTGAACCAGGAAACATTTTGGCTTTGGAAAACCTCCTGCATCGGCCAGCTTCAACGTTTTTGGGGGCGCAGGTCCCAGTGGTAAAAGATTGTTTCTGTGATGTGGGAATGACCCACTTCATTATCATTGAAAGGGGATGAAGAGAGAGATAGAGGAGAGAGAGAAGAGAGGAAAAAAGGAGAGAGGAAACCCCCCCCTCACACACATAACGCACCTACACAGAACCAACAGACACAATATACCCCAGACAAGATTAATGCACACAACCCCCACAGACAACCACCAGACACAGACCCACAAGACAGACAGACAAAACCCCAAACACACCCCAACACACACACACACACCCCCAACACACACAACACACACACAAACAACACCAACACACACAATGGTTTGTTTTTTTTGTGGTTTGTTTCCGCGGCCCCAACGCAAACTCACGCAATCAACCGCACGCACGCCGTGCCAAAAAAAAGCTGCATACGCGCCGCCGTGGGCGCACGGCAACGCAACGCACGCCCCCACGCAACGCCAAACGCACGCCCATTCCAACGCCACTCCACAACACACACACACACAACCCACACACAACACAACACACAACACACACACACACACCCACCGACACCCTGATTTTTACGCACATACCTACGAACGCCGCGCGGGGCCGCAAACCCCCAGACACAACACAGAACCAACACCAACACCGCCACACAACACACCACACACACCACACACACACACACACACACAACACACACACACCCCCACACAACCACACACACACATGCATGCACGCACGGCATGCAAGCACACACACACACAAAACAACCCAACCACACACCACACACCCCACCACAACACCCACACACCCCACACATGCAGCCAACGCAACCTCATGCAACAACACACACAACACACACACCACACATTCCATGCAATCAAACGCAGCATGCAAGCACACACACCCCCACAACCAACACCACACACACACACCCAAACACACACACACACAATTGGAACCGCAAAACGCACCGCGTTTAATTGGCCCTCCACACGCACGGAACCAATGCCCGCACCCTACACACACCACACACAACACACACAAACACCCAACCACTCCACACACCACCCAACACACGACCAACACGCACACCGTTAACGCAACTCCAAAACTTTACGCGCGGGGCGGGCCGCCCCGCCCGTTTGCGGGCACAACAACAACCCATACACACACTCACGCACCGCACGCAAAACACCACACACACACACACCAACAGCACAACACACAACACAACACACACACACACACCGGGAACCGCCCCCACACCGCCCGTAACATTGGCGCACAATGCCACGGAAACCATTCCCCGGACCTATACAACGCCTTTAAAACCCAACACACACACACACACACACCCCCACCCACCAACACACACAACCCACACCAATACGCCCGGCGCCGTGCCAGCCTAAATTGGGCAAGCGTTTTATCTTTACATACCCCAAATTGGAACCCAGTCGGCCCGTTCCCGGAACGAATGCCACAGGTTCCCCCCAAACATTTCTGGCCCAAGTCCCGTAACCCATGAGATCCCGCATCAAAATTCATTTTTTCACTTGATTTTTCCATTAATTCATTATATCCATCGCCTTGTAATCCTCCCACAGTGGGTGGTTCCCCCCTTGAACTTAGCATGTGTGGTGGTAGCGTTAAATATTGAAAGTTTGCGTCCCGTACGCCAGTGCCACCCCTTGTAAAACTAAAACTGAAATGACAAACGATCCTGATTCCTTTGAGCAGGAATTGCCCGCATCACTTTAACAGATTCGTCCCCTCGTGGACAAGTTTCCATCTTTTTCCATGAATTTTCGTTTAGAAGAGAAAAGGAAGAAGAACTTCTTGTAAAATGTTGTGGGAAATTTGTTTAGATTTTATATTTATGCATTTTTTTCTGTTTTTTCCATTTCCAATGGTTCCCGTCACAAACTCCCCTTTCCTGTAAAAAGAAAATGGGGCGCGTTGTGAAACCCACCCATCCGTTGTTTTTTTTTTTTTTCAACTTTGAAAGTAAACATCTTTTCTTATCGCAACATTACAAAATGAACCTGAATTTCGTATTGAAGCTTTGCCTTCCATTTGAATAACTACAATTGACCCCCCTGAAGCGAATGTTTTTTGTTGCACCGGTTAAACTTCCCCCACTGACAAGAAATGCAAAACATTTTGTCGTAACAGTTTTTGTTTTCAAATTCACAATTCTTTAGGGACATCAAAAAAACCACGCCACCTACCATTTTCCCCCGAACCTTTTTTTTTTTCTTCCCTTCTTCCTTCCCCCTTTTCTTTAACTATGCCTCAGGAAGGAAGATTGAATTGAAAGCAGGGGTCCCTTGGTATGTCCATAGGCCCCCGTCCCCACGGAAGAAACGCACTACAGCCAGACCCTAGACCTCAACCTTTTGCAGTAAACAAAGACTTCCCCCCCGTCCATCCGTGACGCGAACATCAGAGCTGCCATGATTGACGTTCCAAAGACGAACCCCACGGGCAAGGTGGTTGAACGCCAGCCCAGTGGCGGTGGGTCCGCGACTGCCCTGTGGATAGTCAGGGGTGGGCCCCTTTTTTTGGTGGGACCAAACCAGCCCGGCGAACAGAAAACCCCCTGCCCCGTCCACGATCGTGTGTGACTGGGGTTTTTTGGCCAGCTTTTTGACCGTGTTGGTGGTGGTCCTTTCTCCACCTTTCTCCAGGGGTCTGGAAGAGAAAGGTTGGTGGTGTTGGCCTGCCCTGAGAAGAAAAAAAACCCGTCGTGTTTTTTGGGGACGAAGGTCATCATTGCGTCCTTTTCCCCAACAGATCCCTGGAACAGGGTTCCCCACGCCGGGTTTTCCCGCGGTGGGCCACCCCAACTGGTCCAATTGGTGCCTCCCCCAAAACCCTCCGGAGTGTTGGGGACGAGGTCATCATTTGAGGATTCACCGATATCGGGACACAGGGTCCCACGTGCCGGTGTCGCGGTGTGGTTGCACCACCCAACTGGTCATTGTTGACCTCCCCCAACCCTAGGAAACAGAGAGATGGATTAGAAGAGAAACGGGGGGCTGGGTTCGAGTTATTTAGTGGGGATATGAGAATGGTGGTGGAGGCTGGTACAGCAGGGGAGAGGGGGGGAAGGCCTATGCCATTCACATAGTACAAGACGCTTTGGGTTTTCATTTTCACCATTTGAAAATGTTCAACACTGATGACTGCAATTTGGACTAACACAAGGTGTGGAAACTGGACTTGTAGTATACATACTATTAAGTTCAGACCTGGACTATCTGGTGTGTGTTATTGTTGTCTTCATCTATATCATTTCACTTATTGTCAGAGATACATACGTCCATAGGTTATGTCTTTTTGTTGTTGGGTGTTTTGGTTTTGAGCGTCCGTGTGGATTTGTCCGGTGAACAACTGTCAAGCGAAGTAAGGGAAGATTTGTGGTATAGATCGGTACTAGTGTCATTACGAGATATCGTCTCAGTTATGACGAGGTTTCACCCCAGGTTATGACGTGTTTTGCATCCCAGTTATTAGACACACAGCACGAGACTTCCTTCCCCGAGAATTCGCTCATGCAAATTTTCTTGTCTTTTCCCTTTGTTTTTCTTTTCTTGTTCGTTCATTGAGGCTGAGAATTGATGTTTGCTTTTTTTGGTTCTTGGTTTTTTGTGTTTGCTTCCTTGGAAACTGACCCCTTGTATTCCCAGTGACTTTTTTGTAGATATTTTGTTTTTGTGATTTTCAGGTACGAAACACCCCCAAACGTTATCATCTAGTATTTAGTATATTGGTTTGTTCTGGTTGTTTACAGATTGGGGGCCCCACTTCCATTCAGCCATGTGGCATTGCTAGGCGCTAGATCCAGTTTATAAACTGGACCCCTGCCCAGAGCTTCCTCCCTGCTCTATATCTGAACTAGTCGTTATTTCACACCACTCCTCTTCCTTCCCCCCGCGACCCTCCTACCTCCTCCACATAAGCCTACTCCGACCTCCCCCTACTTACTCTCATCTACTTCCCCACCTCTACACTTCTATATCCCAACCTCCCCCACTCTACCCCACCTCCTCATCTCCGAACCCACAACACACCTCCACACTACAATCTACCCCTCCCTCCCGCCTCCCAATCCTCTACCTCCACCTCCTCACTCGGACCTGCTCTCCTAACTCCACTGACCTCACCATCTATGAGCACAATTATCCCTGCCACACCCTACACTTTTCGACCGCTCCACCCTACCATCCACCCCTGCAGCAGGGAACCCTCACGACTTCCTTACTCTCACCTAAAGTCACCCCCTTACTCAATCTACCCTCACACATACGCCATCCCATTACCGACTCCACCTCCTCTCACCTAGACTCCCCATCTCTGTTTTATAACTCCCCTACCTACTCCACCGTCGACCTCCCAACATCATCCTCTCTACACCCACCTCCTCACTTACGCTCCCTCCATCTACTCCCCGACCCTCGTCCTCTCTATCTCATCACTCTACCTCCTCCTCTCTACATCCCACCTCTCCACTCTACCTCCTCACATCACGTCCTCGGCTGATCAATCCCCACTTACCCACTCATACATCCTCCACTCTATCCTCCTCCAACCGTCCACCTCTATCGTCCTCCCTCTCTCTCCTCCTCTCACCTACATCCCCACCTCCTCCACTCTACATCCTCACCAACGTCCACTGTACCTCTTCACTCGACATCTCACCTCGTCCATCTATCTCTATCCCACTACGCCCTCCCCACTCTCGTCCACTCACTGATCTCCTCCATGCCTACTCACTATGTCACTCTATCTCCACTCTGCCTCCCACACCCTCGTCCACTCTATCTCTCTCCCACTCTGCATCCCCACCTCATCCGTCCAAATTATCTCACTATGCCACTCTCTAGGCCTCAACCCAAACCCCCTCGTCGCACTCTATCTCCTCCTACTCTGCCTCCAAACCTCGTCCACTCTATCTCCTCCACCTCCTGCCCTCCCCCACCTCGGCCAACTTATCTCCTCAACTCTGCATCCCCACCTCGTCCCAACTCGATCTCTCCACTCTGACTCAAAAACCTCAGTCCAATATATCTCCTATCTGCTCTGCCTAAAAAAACAGTTACACTATACGAATCCACCACTCTGATCTCCACACTCTCGTCCACTCTATACTAATCAACTCACCATCCGAAACTATTAAAATTACTACCAAAAAATAAGACACTGTAACATAAAACATAATACTACACTTTTAACTCACAAACTAATCAACTCGCCTGTCCTTTTTCACATTTTGAGAATTATTTTATTTTTTTCCCAGAAAAAGAGGAAATCTGGGTGGGATTGATTATTGGATGAGGGGGGTGGGGCGTGGGGGGAGGGAGGGGGGGGCCTCCATTTTGCCGTTTCTTTTTTCTTTCTTTCTTTTTTTCAGTCTGTTATTGCGCTCATGCGGGCTTGCATGATCCAGTGACTTAATCTTAAATCTTGTGTCAACGCCATTTCTTTGTCGGTTTTAAATTGGGACGCGGAGGGAAAGGAAGGAAGGAAGGACCCGATATAATATTTTACCGATATCCCCCCATTGATGGTAAGCTAATTGTTTTCCTTTTTATCACGATTGATACGATTTACTCCATATCTCCATCCTTTTGTCATTGGACAATGTCCTGTACATGGCATGAAAACTGCGACTTTGACGTTTTGCTCATTTGTGTGAATCTCAACTACCGGGTGCGCGGAAAGGAAAGGTGGGGCCGGGGGGGGGAAAGGGGGGGGGGTGGGGACGCGCTAGGTTTGGACTGAGAGGTTGTGTGTGGTGTGGTGTGTGTGGGTGTGTGGGTTGTTTTTGTGCGTGCGTGGTGTGTGTTTGTGTCCCCCGTGGTGTTGTCTGTTGGTGTGTTATGGGTGTGGTTTTGTCTTCTTTTTTTCTTCAGAGAACCGCTCTCTCTTCGCTCTCTTCTCTCTCTCTCTGCTCTCTCTCTCACACATCACACACCACAACACACAACACACACACACACATCACAACACCACACCATTCACACACACTATTCCCCCTTTTCACTTACAGAACACTCACCCCATTTTCCTTTGTTACTTTTTTTTACCCTCGCTTTATATTAATCCAAGGCTCGTTGTATTATAATGGCTTTTGTCGTGTTTTGCCTGTCCAAATTTGTAACACAGGTCACTAACAGAGGAAGGCTGTTGTCAAACATTCACGAATCGTGTTGGTGTGTTGTCGTAGTCTTGTCTTGCGACGGTCCTCGCCCAGTGGACCACTGGATGTGGAAGCGGTGCCCTGCCCTCCCCCCCCCCCCCCACCCCCCCCCACCCCCCCCCCCCCCCCCCCCCCCCCCCCCACAATGAAGGACTGAACTTGGACATTCAAGCCGGCTCTCTTCCTCCTCGCTTAGTCATAGTTGTTGAAAAGCTGCACATGCCCCCTTTGGCAATGCCCTGAACAAGCTAACAGTACGTTCACCCCTAGCAAGCCTCAATCTTCTAAAAAGCGCGAAAACAGCACTGAATCATCGGGAATACTGCTAGCCGAGGTAAGTACGAAAACACCTGATCTGTTTCTATTGGTGTTTATGGCTCAGCCCTCACAACACAACTGATACACGGTGTGTCACCGGGCCACATCAAGCCTCTTTTGAAAACACGGGATTAAGGTGTACTTTCCTCCCTCCATCACATCCGCTATTACCCCTCCTGTAGAGTCTGAAAGTTCACGCCGCGTTCTCGCCCCCTAGATAGCTCCACCCTAAGCTGCCGCCACAATAACACCCACGCTGCCCATAATGCATTTGACGGGAAAAATATATAGCAAACAGATATATTGAAAAAGACCCCCTTATACCAACAGGACCCTCAGGACTACGTCAATGTGTATCACAAACGCACCGCCGGAGACTTATATGCCAAGCTGTTCAGCATACACGCGACACAGCACACGCAAACGCAACGCATCACACACACCACACCACACACACACCCACACACAACACGCACACACACCACACACCAACACACACACACACCACACCCATCCCTGATGAGTCTGATCCACAGGACGAAAGGCCTCGGAGCAGGCGATGCATATAGATCTGCCTTCGAGGGGGAATTGCGATAGTTTCCTCATGCAGCTAGTGAAGGGTTTCCATACTTATGGATATATACATTTACCCCCATTTACGCTTCACTTCAATCTTTTTTTGTCTCAATTTCAGATCTTTGCCAAGTCTATTTACTATAATGATGGAAGAATTGTTAACCTGCACTTGTTTTCCCCCACTATTTAATGTTCAGCATTACATTATATATATATATATAATATTTATAAAAGGCCTAGGGCTGGAACAATATGGATAGTTCTGTCTTCAAGAAGGGTGGTTACGATGGGTCCATAGGCTGCTAGTGAATTGTGATTTCATATTTATCACTGTAATTTCCTGACTTTTCATTCTTCATTTTGAAGTTTTTACCCAACGGCCCCATCCCCCCCCCACAGTTCCTGATTATTTCTATCATTTATTTAGCTCCCTTTGAATCTTGCCAAGTCTTATTACCCAATATAATGATGGAAGAATATTGTTAGTATGCGCTTGTTTTTTCACACTTCTACATTGTTTTAACACACACACACCACGCATCACACACAAACCACACAACACAACACACACAACACACCACACACACATCACACGTGTGGTGTGTGTGTGTGCGTGTGTGTGATGTGTTTATAATATATATATATATATAATATACATATTAGATATATATAGTACTATACTACACATATACATACAACACACGCGGGACACATACAAAATGAGGATAGTTTATTTGTGAAACGGTGAGCTTTTAATAAACGCCATGTCATTTCTATGTGTCTTCATGTCAACTTACGTCGATAAAAATTTACCTCTCAGATCTTTTGTTTTGAATATATGCTTCTTGTTTGGATAATCTAGTTGTATCAGGCGATGTTCTTCTCTGTTCACACTTCGTAGCGGTAATACATGAGTGTTCCTTGTTTCCTTCTTTTGGTTTTCCTGGTAACATCCTATTCCACGAAAAATGTATGAACGGTTCCGGTTACGTTTTTTTTTTATGGATTGTAGATCTCATTATATTCCATTACAATGCTTGGCGGGGCCCGTGGGGTGGGGTACGTGGGGGTGGGGGATGGGGTTGTTGTTTATCTGTTTGTGTCTTTTTAAAGGCCACATCCAGTACAATTCGACCTGTCGCATGCGAATTTGCGTCACCAGGCTGGCCGACTGAGATCGATGATGGGCACTGATGCTGGGGAGTTTGCTATTGGCAGGGGACGACCCCCCCATGGAACATTGGCGGGTTCCTCTAACCAGGTGCACGCAAAGATTACACACACACACACACACACAACACAACACACACACACACACACACACACACACACACATATATATATATATATATATATATAAATATATTATATGATATTATATATATATATATACACACAGCACACATGCGCGCACGCACGAACGCATGCATCTCACACACGGCGCGCGCACGGCACACACATACGCTACACGCCCGCCCGACATCTACCCCCCACACGCGTGCTCACACATATACACACAAAGACACCACACGTGTGGGCGGACGCTCACGCACACCACACGCACACACACTCGAAGGCACACATCAGATAGAGAGAGAGAGAGAGAGACTATAGACAGACGAGATGGACAGACAGACAGCCCCCAGACGAAGAGACAGAGACGTGTCATGAAATTTATAAAGGATATCCTGAATTTCAGTGTTTGTTTTAGGAGTTAAGTCAATCGTTTACAACATAGTATTATCAACATTCATGTAGAATCCATAAATTAGTGTGAGTTTCATTCGGTTTTTGTTATCATTCGTTTTTTCCCCCAAACAATTCTTTTTATGTATTTTCTGAGTACAATAATAACAGATAATATCTGACACAGTTACATGCAGATCAATAGTCAAGGGTTGCGCCAAAGTTATAATTGCACAAATACCTGTGCCATACTCCATAACTGGCCACACACACAGTTGTGCATACAACTGGAGCACACACAACGCACACACACGCACGCACGCACGCACGCACGCACGTAACGAGAACAACATAATTCATGCACATCTGCTGTATGAGTATAACTGCTCACAAATGACAACCAACATTACTCTCGTCTATTGATTTTCATATAGACCTGAATAAAACTGTGGACCACTTTTTTTTCACACATTTTCTTTACACGTCTGTTGGTATGTGTGTACGCGTGTGTATGTGCTTACATGTGCACCCGTCTTTGTGTGGAAAAGGAGGATAGTGGAGGAGATCGCTGTGGAGAAGAATATGGTGGTTGGGAGGCGGAGAGTGGGGGGGGGGGGGGGATGGCATAAGCGGGAGGATGAAGAGAAAGTAGAAATAACTCTAAGGAAAACAAAACAAAACAAAACAAATTGGGCTTGAAAAAAAAAAGAAAAATAGACTACCATTAACACTCTGTTTGTTGTTTAACTGTGCGCTCTCGAGCGTCAGCATAATTCTCAGTTGGCATAGTCTAGACGGGACAATAAACTTTGCACACACACGGATTTAGCTTAAATGTCAATACTGCTAACTGTGTTCAGCGAAGCTGAGGTGCAATACTTTGTGTGTGTATGTGTGTGTGTGTGTGTGTGTGTGTGTGTGTGTGTGTTTTTAAACATTTATATTGTTTTAGTACTGCTGATTTACTGTCTGTAGACTTGAAACAAACAGGTATTTGCCATAAACTGTGTTACCGACTGACATGCTCTCGCTCTGTCTATATCTTGATACGAGTATTGTTTTTCAAGACTGTGGATATATTCTGACTTATAAGTTTTGACACCAAACATCAATACATGTGAAGGAAGAATTTTTTCGAGGCTCATGGCTTTTGTGATTACCGAGAAAATGTAATGCTGTGTCCCTGAAATTATAGACTGTGTTCCCGACGAAAAAATCAGGGGAAGATAAACGCATGTCATTCAAATAGCAAACTGAGCCCATCCTTTCTCATTGTAATGTATAGAGATCGGGAGAGTGAATACTTTTGATTTGATGCGGCGCGCCAGGACAGCCATCAAAAGAACTACGTTGCCACTACAGACGCAGCCCGTTTCACACCCATGTTTTGGCATGTTCTTTTCCTTCCTGATCGAACTGTTAGGTTCACTGATGGAGCAACATCGCTTTGACGTGCCTACCAGGCAGCATCTGTCCCATGAAAAATGGCAGGGTCACTCTCGCGCTAACACAAAGATTCCGTCCCTTGCAAATTTCCGAACATCGTCTGTCTGCTCTGAACAACTGCAGAGTCTGACATATATTAGTTCACCCACCTACCAACGTTTTTCCTGTCCCCTCGTCTTCCACCACGCCTAACCCCGGTGGCATTACCCGTTCCCGGCTCATTCCAGCTCTGCACAGCGCAGCCACATTCAGCCTTGTCCCGCTCCGCGCAACTCTGGCATCGGCAGTCCCCAGGGAGCAGTGAGTATTACGCCCTGAACTTTACATGGTTGCTTAGAGACTTCCTGACAGAGTTTGATAACTGCACCAGAATTATATATTAGAGAATTCAAACGAACGTTTTTCTTGATATCAGTATATTCTCTTTTCGTACCGAGACGCGGCCCGTAGCCAAGTGACTACAGGCGTCTGCCTGCAGAAATGACGGTCTGAGTGCGACCTCTGGGATCGGGATTTTCGACGACTTCCAAACCCATTTCTGTCCACCCAGCAGCTTTCAGTGGATTTAGTTCAGGCAAGGGTCTTGGCGGCGGAAGGAGTCGGATGGTCTCCGCCTTCCATTATGGCAATGCCCCAGACGTGGTACACACGCCGTACTGCTCATAGAGTTCTTTGATTCTGGGACTTTAACCTGTAATGTTTGATGTCCAGACCGTGTGTGCCGGTATTGTTGACACACCGGTTTGTGACCATCGTTTAATGAGAAATGATGCCACGTTGTGATCGTAGGCGTTTGATACTAATTACCTTTCTTTAAGCGTATCTGCTGTGGAGTGGTATCTGGTTATTACAAGTTCTTGCTCCTTCTTCAATTAGATGATTATTTTATCACTGATTTAACGCTGAGCTGAGCACACGAAATGCATACCATTAGGCCCTATAAAATGGGCAGATAAAATTTTAAATGTTGCAAGTGAAAAAAACCAAGGCATAGAATACGATGTGGAACTATCATATGAGCTGTGATACCTTTTGTCGAGCTTATATAAATGGTAGAAAGACACCTCCTAACAGTTTTTTTTTTTAATCCAGTCGAATGTAAGCCACAGCATACTCGGACTCGGTCACCGTGTCACATAAAACTGGATTCAAAAAGCAGAATCTGCCCAAAGTAAACAAACCATATACCCAAAATAAAGAAAAGGGAAAGATGAAAATATTATAGTGCCCCCCCCCCCCCCCCCCCTTCCCCCTTCCCCCACCCCAAAAAAAAAATTCCCAGCTCTTATCAGTTCCTTACGATCAACGTTGCCACCTCTGTTTGTCAAAGCAAAGTACTGGGTGCCTGCAAATGTAAGAGCCGTTTTCAGAATCTCAGACATCGATGATTCTCTCACCAAAGCTCCCTCAGAACGTGTCTCGCTAGGTGGCGCCGTTTGTCGGTGACTCAGTGTCCTGGTCTTCTGTGGAGTGTAGAGGGTTTAGCGCAGCCAGAAAGACCGGAATGGTCCAGACTTGACCCGGCATGAGCCGTGCCTGGGTGGCACGAAACGACCTTGGAGCCGCTGCCAGAGGACTGCAGAAGAGAGCGACACACATCAGCCGACATCTGTCCTGGAACAAACATCACCACGGTCCCTTCCTGACTTCTGGCCCACGGCAGGTCTGCCAGCATCTCTCCATCCACGTGTGCCAGGTTCTCTGCTGGCAAAGAGGAAGCACTGAACGAAGGGATACCAAGGGTTGAAGGCTGAAGAACCACACCCTTGGACAGCTCTGTCGGCGGCGCGGAGCTCGTGTTTGGCGTCAATTCTATTGTCTCCCCATGATCGTATTCCGAGGTACTTGTGGCTGAATTCAGGGACCCGTCACCGTTCTCGGCCAACACGGTATTCATTTCAGGCGGAACAGCATCACACGCTGGGTGACGCTGTGTTGGTACGTGGATCCTCTGATGACGTCAGAGTAGGTGAGAACGGCGTTGTGACGTCTTGTGGAGATGTTTCAGACACACACATCCAATAGGGAGGAGTGGCTCCGGTGTGTCCGGCTGTTTTGGGCTTACCTCGGGAGATTCGTCATCTGGAAATCGGACATTTCAGGCATAAGATAGGAGGGCGGGGGAAAAACATAGACAGTTGAATAACAAACTGTGAATTCAAAAAACTAAGAAACAGAAACAAGGTAAACATGGGGTAACCACACAGGTTTTTTGAAACTTTTGTACCGGCCTATTTCACATAATTAATATGACGGAATCTCCAGGTATCAACAGTTAAAAGTAAAGCTTGCCCAAGAACAAAACAACACAACGTAAGAGAGATGTTTTTAGAGAGATTTGAAGAGTTGAGTCGAGGATTGAGAGGTGAGTGGATGGAGACGACTCCCGATGATGGGACGCGTTCGAGAGACGAGATGAGCTATCTTACGAGAGCCTTCGCTATCTTGCTGTACCATCTAAGCTGTTAGAATAGAAGCAATATTTTGCCAACGCCTAAGCATCCTAGCCGCCGCAGTGGCCGCAATGTTTCGCTTTGGGCGGATAGAGGGTTTGTGACTCCTCGGGTCGGTGAGTCCGAACATATCCCTTCAGAACCACTCTTATTTGTTGGATTTCTTTGACCCCGTGCGTCTTGTCCTCTTTACACCGTCGCGTTGTCACACCCACTATATGCGCAACCTGAGTATTCTACCACGCCAGGGTGGTCCCACGATCAGGATCTAGCCTGTTCTTAAATTTTTTTCTGGACCATCCAGGCATCTGCCAATAGCCTTCAGGATCTTCTCCGTCACTACTCTATACCTTGGGCCATATGCTGGGGACTCGCAGCGACTTTCTCGTCCTTTCTCCCTATTCACTAAACTACAGCGAGGAAAGAGTACTCGCGCTGTACGTAGTCCTCGTTCCGGAAATTGCACATCCGTGGCGGTCATCCTCAATGTCCCCTCTCTTATCGAACAAATCTGAGGAACACAAATGTCTCTCAATCGTGTGGCCTCTTCATGGGCGTGGCTTTCATCTGGCTGTGACCCAGTGGTCTATGTCTGTCGGGGTGGCCGAGTCACGAGTGAGTTCACGGGGGGACGGGGACGTCTTTCGGCCCAGCGTGAAATACTTCCTCCAGAAGGAGGCGACTGACAGCCACTTTCTGGTCCACAACTAAGCAATTATTAGCGCAGCATTGTCTTTCGAACAGGGCTTAGAAAGCGGTGTCCGTGTTGGCTGTAATCAGAACGGTGGCACCACTGCAACCCACCACCGCAAGTTGTACTTTGGATTCACGTAGGTCAGTGTCCTCTCTCTGCGGGGTTAGTTCATGACGCTTTGACATCGAACGCTCCTGGGGCAAGCCAGGTGTAGCTTATTGTGTTGGTGTCGTTGTCGTACCCCTGGCTAAAAACTCAGGGAATCCGAATGCCGAAGTACTTGAAACTATGGTACAAATGCATCACTGGGGATGAGAGCATTACGTGTATGAACCTTTTATGATTACTCGCCACACTCCGACTTCGGTAGTTTGGAGACTGATAATGTTAATGCTAGGCTTGTCACAACTGAAGAACCGTCCCCGCATAACTATGCAAAGCATAACATTTTGATGTAGCCTTGGTGTTCTAGCCTATTTCATTTGCAATGACACAGCCTTAAACTAGGCGTGGGGTGTAGCCATGACAGGGGACGACAATCAAGGTGGGGGGATTTCAGGGTTCCCGATCAGGGAATCCGAAATGAAGGTGTGGTTTATTTCAGGGTGTCCTATACAGGGGGCCGAAATGGTGTGGTGGGTGTCAGGGTAACCTTATGACAGGGGAGCCGAAAGAAGGTGGGTGTAGTTGTCGGTTTAGCTATGACGGGTATCCTGCAACGAAGGTTTGGTGTGTCAGGGTGTACTTATACAGGGACAATGACGTGTGGTGGATTGTCAGGGTGTAGCTATTACAGGTAGCCGAATGAAGGTGTGGTGTATGTCATGGTTTCGCATGGACAGGGGAGCCGAATGAAGGTGTTGGGATGTTCAGGTGCTCGCTATACAGGGAGCCGAAATGAAGGTGTGGGGGATGTCAGGGTGATATGACCACGGGAAGCCGAATGAAGGTCCCCTTACACTCTTTCCCTCTGGGCACCTTCTCTGCGGCCGATGTCAGCGGCATCCTTAGAAAGGGGAGATCATGAAAATGGCGCTCCTTTTTTCAGTGTGGTGGCTCCTCGCCGGTCTTCTGTCATGGGTTTTTGCTTCGCCCCTTTTTTCTCCTTTTTTATTCTTCTCCTGTACCTTAGACCAGGGGAGCCGCCCCATTTGAACCCTTTCGTTATTCCTTTTTGGACGGGCCCGCGTGGATTCTAGGTAGGGTGGCTGTGTAGTCTTTTATTGACATGGGCCTGGAGCCGACAATATCATGAATGGTGTGCCGTGGTATTCGGCAGAGTGTGTACGCTTACGACCCCAGGGTCGTCCCCTGGAACTGTCGAACTGTTAAGTTGCGTTTGCTTGCGCGGTGACTTTCGTTGTCGCGGGTCAGCTATGACCGGGGAAAGCCGGAATTCCTCTTTTATGAAGGTCCGTCAATCTTTTGCTGTTATCGCCCCCTTCCCTCACTCCTTTTTTCGTGCGGGCATTGTGAGGGGTTCCCTTTCTTTTGCCCCCTCGTTTTTTTCGTCGCGTATGACCGGCGCCCGCCGTTTTATGTTCCGCGACGTCAGGGTGCGTAGCTCTTGGAAAGGACGAGGTCATGCCGAAGTGAAGAGGTGTACTTCGTGTTTTCCTTTTCCGCTTCTCTTGTGTGTGGAGTCCACACCAAGAATGTGTGAAGTGAAGCTTGGGACCTCTGACTTCTACCTGCGAAGTAAAAAGATGCGTGTGTTTGATACATGTAGTTGTGTCGCATATGTAGTTCTTGCTTTGTGGCGCTGTGTTCGCATCCCCCTTACGACTCCGGGGCGGCGCTTATTGTGTGTGGTGTGTGTGGTGTGTGTGTTGTAGTGATGGTGTCTATCCTAGCTCTTTGTGTGATGCATGCTTTCGCCCTCTATTAGATGGTGGTGTAGATGTTGTCTATAGCTTTTGTCTGTTTGTGTTTCAGCTGTTCTATTTAGATTGTGATGTACGGCATGTTGTAGTGGTAGCTGTGGTGCTGTATGTCTTATCACAGCTCTCGGTGGTATGATGTTAGGACTGATCCTTGCTGGGCGGTTTTATGTATGTTGTTCTACCGTAGCTTGTGTGTGCTTTTTTTATGTGTCTTTCGTCTAGATCCGGTGTGTCATGCTATGTTGTCTTTAGCTTGTGTCGTGTATGTTGCTAGCTAGGTTGGTTAGGCATGTTGTTCTCAATTAGTATGTGCTAATGGTATGTTGCGTCTATTATCGCTCGTGCGTACGTTTGATTATCTGTATATTTAGCCTTTGTTGTTTATGTTTTTTTTATCCGTTGTTTCTAGTTAGAGCTTTGTGAGTCCCCATCGGTATGTGGGTCGTCCACTGAGCTTGTGGGTAGTTATGTGCATGCCATTCAGCGTGTGTGTATGCATGTTGCTATTAGGTTGTGTGTACAATTTGTAGATCAGCTGGGGGTTGGTGTATGCTAGTTATTAGCTTTGTGTGTAGGAGGCTGGTATATTGTAGTTTTCCGCCCTGCATCAATGTTGCTTAGGAGCGCTTTGTGTTGTTATGGGTGGTTTGACTATAAGCTTGTGGTGTTCCGCGATGTGTGGACGCATCCTCCTAGCATTTGTGTGTATGTGTGTGTCAATACCATGTGTGATGTAACTTCTCTATTAGCGTGTGTGTAGGTATGTATTATGATGTATGTGGCTATCGGCTTAAGGTAGGTGTGATTTGTACTAGCTCTGCTGTCTATATTTGTGCTATAGTGGTGTGTATGCATGGTTGCTTATTAACTGTGGTCACATTTTGTATATAGTTTGACGATGTGTGCATTGTCTGTGATAATGCGGAATTCGGTGTATTGGTATGTTGGTAATTAGACCGATGTGTATGTCTGTGTCTCATAGCTTGGGTGTATGGAATGTTGTTTCACGCTGGTGATGTATGCTGTTGCTTAGCTTGTGTGTCTGTCTGGGGGGGTTGTTTATCAGCTTGCCACCCCCGCCACGTGTTCCAGGGTGTATCAGAGAGGATGTGTGGTCCCACGCAAAGAAAAAAGAAGGAAAATGATCCTTACTTAGTTACCCCCGGAGACAACTTTAAGAAACAAGTGTCAAAGCAAAAGATATTAAAGAGTTATTGACCCTTTAACGGTTCGTTCCTACGTCGTACCAATAGATAACAGCTTGCGAGTTTATGGACAAGCACGTGATTTCAAATAAATATGGACATATCTCTGTGTTTTTTGGACAGTAAACGTTCTTGGCTGCATTTTTTTTTAGAACAGATAATTATTATTGCAAAAACATTATGATTGCGCAGTACACATGGAATGTAATTTGCCCAATAAACGTTTGCGCAGGACACCCCGCGCCCCCCATTTAAATTTAATTGCACATGATAAACCGTTTGATCGCGGGTAGGCCTGCATCAACTAAGTCAATTCGCAGCCTTCAAGTACCACAGGATCCTTATAGTTGTGTGCTTCGAGAGCGAGAGCGATTAGCCCCTCTAAACTGACCGCGACGAGAAGGATGTGAGAGAGGAGATGAGAGAGATGAAACATTCTTAGTACCAACGAAGATGCAGAGCAATGACAATCACCTCTAGATAGTATTGTTGGCGCGACAACCTTTTTGTGCTGGTCTTCCATTCAGGAAACCCGCAACAGTTTATCCGTATTAGAAAACCCGGCTCTCGCGGGTTGTAAAAAATGACGAGTCGACCGCGATGTTATTTATAAGCGGTTGGGTCTCCCTTAAAGCGTCGACTTAGGGCGTCTTACACGTCCAATGTTGACGGAAACGCGCCCCGCTATAACGTATACTCGACATAGTACGATTTGTTGACTCAACCACGTTTTTACGCTGTCTGTATGATAGCCAACGACCCCCTCTTGATATACATCGGTAAATGCTGGACAAAGGGACGCAGGGATGCCAAAGCGCCAACGGCCGCAGTAGCACGTCGGCTACTACCACACATTCAACACTCACCCGAGTGATCACACACCACACACGACGCGACGAGCCGCGGCGCAGCGCATCACACACACCCACACACGCACACACCACACACCAGCGCGCGTGCACTAACGTCATCTCACGTGAGTCACACCCCGCCCGCCGCGCTGCACCGACACAACACACACCTAGACAACCACCACCCCACAACTACTGTAGGAGCGCAGCCCCTGTGCGGCGTGTGTGTCTAGGATTGGCAAGCATTCGCCTGCGTCTTAAATTATTAAGGTAAAATAGTTATTCTTCGACCTTCGTCTCACCATGACACTCAAATTTATTCACTTCCCTACTTTCGGTTCTAAATTCCACGAGATACCCCTTTACTTGGATGTTCCTGCTTACTCAGTAGCTTACATTACGACTAAGTATATAGGCGTAAGCGTGCAGGATTAGTCGCACATTATGACACCTCATGGCATCGCACCACTTATTCAAACTTAATTAATGCTGTGTGTGTGGTTCGTCGAGTTGTCGGTAGGGTCGTCACGCGTGTCAAGTTGTCGTTAGCGGTGCGATTCGCGCGTCCTTGCTGCGTTATAATTTTGTGCTATCAGTTAGTGTTGTGGGGGCCCCACCTCCTACCCCCGTATTCTGTCTTTCTTAATTTCGGCGGCCTTAGCTTTATTACTGTGTCACTCTTCGCTGTTCGTTCTTCTTATCTTTCTATTTCTTTCTCCTTATTCTTCTTCTTATGGTATTTGTAGTTGCCCGCCCTGTTTGTTACTGGGTGGCGCAGGTGTGCGCTTGCGGTTATTACTTAGTGCGTTTTTGTGCGGCTATTCTGCACCGCGGGATGGTAGTTGATGAAGAAAGGAGATATAACACATTGCGAACCCCGTGATGACAACAACCCCGGTACACCATCCACTTGTTAGGAAGACATACATTATAGTGTGGTGTTTTTTATGAAAGTTACCTTTTGTGTCGTTGTCAGCATCGTCTAACTCTATACAAATGAAAGGGGAGTTGTAAAAAAGAACGTAGTAAATAACAGCGAGAAGGAAGGAGATAGTCAGTTAATAAAACACAGATGAATGCGGTGTAAAGGGGGAGAAGGAATAGGAGCGAGATGAGAGTGCCTGAGATAATATGCGGAAAGGTGGTTGAGGTGTGGCCGTGTGTGTGTGTGGAGGGGGTGGGTGGGGGGGTATGTGCGCATTTGGTTTTGCATCGACGGTTAAGTGATGAATCTAAAGAGAGACCAGTTCGATTTCTCCTCACGCTTTTTTTTCTTCCCTCTCTTTATATACTGTTCTACTTATACCCTGGTTAAGTCGCGATCGGTGTAGCCACCGGCCCCAACACCGGGTCGTGAACTCCGGTGTGTCGCAGCTCATGCTGGCTTTTGCCTCTTGCTTTGTTTTTGACAAGCTAATCGGGCTGGGGGTATGGCTGCCCCCGAGATGTGTCATTTAGATCCCTGGGGATCGAGTGCGTTTGTGTTGACCGTCCCCTCTACGGGGTCAAGAAAGGGAGATGTGTGGGACACGAACGGCAGAGACAGAACCGGGCGCGGCAATTATAGGACAGCCCCTCCGACCTGTTTGGACCTCAGTACACTATGGAGGAGTTAGCTAAACTTTCTCCCGTATATTCTTTGCATTCGAGGCATTCATGTCGCGTTTCGTCGCTGTCGCCCGCGACCTCCGCGGCGAAAAGTGAGGATCTAGAGGGCGCCATGAACGACCCCGCCGACACATGTGAACTGAAAGCAGAACGGACCTTCACAATTGCCAAAAACACCGCTCAATTCCGTCACGCTGTTATGTATCCTAGAACTGAGGCCTGTCTTGTATGGGTGCCGCAGTTTCGTGCTGCGTTGTTGGCACAGCCGGCCACAGGCTTGTGGTACGTGCCTGTTGTCCGATTTCTGGTCTCGCGTTTTTCACGTGTGACGTTACCAACCAAACGGCCACGCAAGGACGGGCCACAAAAGCCCCACGACCACCAAACAACCCACCCATCCACAAGGGTTACCTTCTTACACCTTATTGCGTCTTAATCCCTCTACCTACAACTCGCCTTTGAACCCGCTCCTGTCGCAAGCGGGCCCGACAGAGACGGCCGGCGGCTGTGTATGATGGCCAAGACGCAGCAGGCGACGCGCTCCGGCGGGGGTTTTCCCTCCCCTGTTTGTGCTTACTCGGTTTTGGTCCTCTGTCCAATGCCTGGCGTCGGGTACGTCGGAGGGGGCGTGGAAGCGGTGCGTGCGGAGGGGCCGGAGAGGAGTCTAGGGGGTTCCTGTCGGTCGAGATGTATTCCACTTTGTTGCCGAGTCACCGCCTATACATCCCTCAGCGCAGGCCTCGTATTCAACGCATTCCAAGTCTCCCCCACGTGTTTGGCCACCGTCTCCCTCAGCGCAGTGATATGTGTAGTTGTTTTACGATTGCCAGCCTGGCTTCCTCCCACCAACCTGTCCCCGCACCCCTCAGGTGTGGGGCCTCTACGCTCTTGTCGCTTTGTACTGCGCTTTACTGCCAGCCCAGTGTCCCATCCCACGTTTCGTTATACTCCACTTCTTCCCTTGCCGTTCACACCCGCAGCTTCCATTCTCTCGCTTCCCCACTCTCGCTCCCTCCTTTGCCGGTTTTCAGCGTTGCCTCTCTTAGTCTCGCTTATGAATTTCAGCAGCGGTGTCTTTCCTTTTTCACCATTTACCCCGCTCACAGCACGCCTTCGGGCTTTTGTGGGTTCCCCCGATCGCCATCTCTCTCCATTTTCGTCTCGATAGCTTCCCCTTGTAACTCTTTTAGCTTGTTATGTTGCGCTTCGCACACCCCCTCCCCTACTCTGTTACACCACGCGCTTCCACCACACAACCCCCCTCCCCCATCGCTCACCCACCGACCCCTACGCCCCAGTACATACCGCCTGATCCCTTCCCTATCTTCCCGCCGTCTCTCCCACTCCTGCCCTTACCTTCCCCCACTCACATATGGTATTTGCTCAGCCACTGTCTACTTTTTCAGTACCGTTGCACACCCCCACCCACACCCCCATTTCTTCTCTTGTTAACCCCCTTTGCAACAGAAGAACCTTGCTTCTTGTTGGTAGAAGTGTGTTAACAGCCTCACTGTTAACAACCTATCCAATACAACAAAAAAACAGAACCACACATCACCACAACCCCCTACAAACAACCCACCAAACAACACACTCACCAAAAAACCACAACAACAACAGGAGAAACAACACAACAAAAAAATGATCCAAAACACTCACCAGCAGACAAACAGAGAAGAGAATCAAGTACTTCCACCAACAAGCAAAACCAAGAGACCTTTAGTCAAGTACAACAAACTGAACACCCTGGCGCGTCAGAAAAGGCGATCGGGCTGTCACCGCACCTGCAACGGAGTTTCTGTATGTTCAGTTCTTCTACGATCTATTAGTCTCACAGTAGCATACTTGAAAATGCGAAATTATATCACTACTTCGAGTGGACCCTAAAGGACAATGGTCATAGGTTTAAACCTGTGTGAAAGGGGTGTTTCTTACTTCATTTACAAAAACGATCGATACGTCTTACAGCTGAATCGTTTGAAGTGAAAACAGAAAGCGAACATCAGTGCCAAGCGCTTGGTGACATTTGGATGCGTTGCATTGAAAGGGTGAAGCTGCACTTTGTTTTCATCAGTCTGATGAGAATTACATCTACTCAATTTTGATCATAGACAATAACAATTTACGAATACTTGTTAAGTTCGAAGTACCGCATTTATGGGGGACATTTTGAAAATAAAGCGATGATTATCGCTAATAGTTCCCTTATGACATTCGTACAAGTTCCGTTTTCCCCAAACTTTTCTTTCTGTCTTCATCATGTTCAATCTGTAATGTGTGGCAGCATTAATGGAACTTGGTCACGTCACTGGAGATCATATGCTGTTACTGAGTTTGTCATTTTGACTTTCTTGTCCATTGGCCATTAAAAAAAAACAAAAAAACTGCTTTTGGAAATGCATTTTGCACCAGTTGGGACTGAAAAGAACCGCATATTTTTTCTTCCTTAAACAGAAAGCATTTCCTGTTCCTGTTCCTCGCACTTTTTCTGTTCCATGTTATTGTTGTTATTTCTAATGTTCATGGTGTTGTTGATTTTTTTTTTTCAGTTATTTTGGTTTTCCTCGTGTAATTCGAGTTCTGTTTTTCAAAACGATTAGTTGGGAAGAGACATGATACACACAATACCAACTAGATAAACAAAGCAAATAATTATGTTCACGAGCGTAAAAGAACAAATGAATGTTTGAAAAAAACAAAAAAAACTGTTCTGAATATACATGGTAGCACCTACAATCAGTTCTTTTGATCACATTGATTGATATGATATTTGATTTTTGATATTTATACGCAATTTTCGACCGTCGCTTGATGAATATTGATGATGGCGTGTGATCACGGCCGGACACATAGCTGAAAACACGCTGTAACTTCTTACCTTTTGAAGATGAAATGCAGGGCAAGAGAAGCCAGATCAGAAACATGTTGAGTGGTATCTTCTTCCAGGAATGTTTTCATACTGAGGAAGGAAGTTCTGGCACTGGCAGACAGCATTCACGTGCATTGGAAGAAAAACAGTCACTTTGGTAATAAAATCACAATATTGACAGGAAAGCGAACTTGGTACTGTAAGCAGGCTACTTTCTTTCCGAGTAGGAACGTTGTTAGTAAAAAAAAAAAAACAAAACAAACCACAAACTATGTTTAGTTTTAGAGCAAAACGCACATAGTCGCTCTCTGTCTGTATGACTGTCTCTCTTTCCGTCTGTCTGGCTGTCTGTATGTCTGTCTGTCTGTCTGTATGTCTCTGTCTCTCTCTCTCTCTCTCTCTCTCTCTCTCTCTCTCTCTCTCTCGCACGACCACATGCACGCATCACCCCCCTACATACACTCACAATAAACTCATCCAGTCAAGCATTATACCTGAATAAATTTAATCAAATGAATACGCATGAATAGCCGTCAGGGCGGTTAAGAAATCAGATGAAAAATCGATACTCCTAATCAGATAAAAGAAAAAAAAAAAATGGAAGAGGCACTATCTCTCAGCAAACGAAATGCTGCAAACTTAAAAACAAAAGCAAAAAAAAAAAAACACATTCACACAAATGCTGCCTTAAAAGTGACACTATCCACCACGTCTGGTGAGAGTGGGGGGAAGACACAGAATGAAAATAACGACAGGTTTTGCCCCTAGCACAAGACCAGATCAACATCTGTCTGCTTTCTGCTTCACTGGTCATGACTTTGACTGTCATGTCCTTCACTTGACCGCAAATTCAGGACATTCTTTGGTGTGTGTGTGTGTGTGTGTGTGTGTGTGTGAGTGTGTGTGTGTGTGTGTGTGTGTGTGTGTGTGTGTGTGTGTGTGTGTGTGTGTGTGTGTGTGTTTGTGCGCGCGCGCGAACGCGGCGTTGATGACACGACAAAAAGCCGATCAGGTGACACAGGTTGATATAGAATGTCACACATTTCTCTTCGTCCTTCGTCCGTGTGTGTGTGTGTGTGTGTGTGTGTGTGTGTGTGTGTGCCCGCGCGCGCGCGCACGTGCGTGCGTGCGTGCGTGCGTGTGTGTGTTGTTGTTGCATCCTCTTGTGCTAAGACATACAATCATGAATACAGGATACTATTGAAAGTAGTGGCCTGTCAGATAGATGACATAGCAGAAAAACTGTAGCTGCGTGTTTTGATGGTGGGCGCTCGGCGAAATGAGAGTACAGGCATTCTCATGTGTCAGGACCTGGAGACGGGGGGTAGCCTTTCGCTTGCTAATTACTTACAAATCTTGTTGTAATGTATTCAGAATTGGACGTACATGATCTATTCAGCGTCATTTTGTCCGACGCACCTGCGCTACAAATTTATAGAGAACACCATAACGTTCTCCAAACAATTGTCTAATTGTTGTGTTGCAATAATCTTATCAACTGAAAAAATTCTCTCACCCCCCCCCCCCCCTCCCAAACTAGCCCATTTTTTTCGCTGTCCTCAGTGTACAAAAGTGGTAAACTTATCGAAAAATTCGCCTCGATCACAAGGCTACTGCTTTTGCTTTGACAACAGAGGTGGCAGCCTGATCGTAAGAATCTGACAAGCTGTTGTTGTGTTGTTGTTGTTGTTGTTGTTGTTTGGTTTTTTTGCATGGAACATGCATACATTTTCATCTTTCCTTTTTCTATATTTTTAATATATGGCTTGTTCACATTTGGGCACACATTCTGCTTTTGAATCCAATTGTCTGTGACATTGTGACCGAGTCTGAGTATGCCCATACTGTCGTTTATATTCGATTGGATTTTTTTTTTTTTAAACTGTTGAGTTGTCTATACGATTTACAAAAGCTCGAAAAAAGATATGACAGTTCATGTAAATATTTCCACATCATATACCACACTTTTAGTTTTTTCTTGCAGGAAGTAAACATTTAAAAATTTACATGCCACATTTATGGATGCGTGAATATTGTGTGCTCAGTGTTAAATCTGTGATTAAAAAAAAGAGACAAAACAAACAAAAAACAAACAAACAAAAAACAGCTAACCGAAAAAAAAGGAATAATAACTTGTGATAATTAGATACCACTCTACAGCAGACAAACTTAATGAAAAGTAATCAGTATCAAAACACATACGATCATTGCGTGGCATCATTCTCAGTAAACGATCACCACATCACCAACAGTGCGGACTTTGTTCAGAAACTGGCAGACTACACCCTTTCTCCTGACGATTTGCTGGTATCATATATGATGTTTCGGCATTGTTCACCAGCGTCCCGTCGAAGAAGAAAGCATCCACATCATCAAAGCAAGACTCCAGGCTGACGACACTCTGCCCCAGCGTACTATGCTATCAGTGGACAGCATCTGGGAACTCCTGGCTTGCTGCCTCAACACCACCTACTTCATGTTTCAAGGCAACTACCACCAGCAGACCGCAGGAGCGGCCATGGGCTCTCCAGCCAGCCCCATTGTAGCCAATACCTCTTCATGGAGGACTTCGAGGAGAAGGCCCTGGCGTTTTACCATTCTCCTCCACGCTATTGGGGCCGCTACGTGAACGACACCATGACCATCCTCAAGAGGGAGCTGGTGGAAGACTTCACTAATCACTTGAACAGTCAACACCCTGCTATCAAATTCACTCATGAGGTGGAGGAGAACAACTCGATTGTCATGCTAGACACACTCATCAAACGGACAGACAGGGCAGCCTCTCCTTCAGTGTGTACCGCAAACCTACCCACACCGACCAGTACCTGCAGTTTGAAAGCCACCAGCCGCTGGAACACAAGCTCGGAGTGATACGCACCCTCACCCATCGGGCCCAACACCATCTGCTCTACTCAGGATGCCAAAGACCAGGAAATGGAACACCCTCAACTGGTTCTCACCATATCGGGCTATGAGAAGTGGGCGTGGAACATCCCGGCTAGTAAAGAAGATCACACCGCATCCTACCACCAAACAAGATCAAACCAGGCGTAAAAGGACATGTCACCACCCCCTATGTCCGCGGTGTGACTGAAGCCTTGAGCAGGAAAATCAGAAAAAAACCAGCGTCTCCATACATCCCAAATCTATCAACACCATCCGCAGCCAGCTGGTCGCCCCCAAGGACAAAAACTGACCAACTGGACAAGTCTGGAGTTATCTACCGACAAGTCTGGAGTTATCTACCAAACAGACTGTCGTGACTGTGAAGAGAACTATGTCGGGGAAACAGAGAGAAACCTTCAAAAATGCTTGACAGAACACAAAAGGGAATCATCACTAACAGGCACCCACCTACACACCCAGCAACATCAGTTCGATATGACAACATCAGCGTTCTCGACCGTGACAACAGATGGTTTCAGCGTGGGGTGAAGGAGGCTATCCATGTTGCCGCCAACAGCCCCACACTCAACCGGGGACCAGGGCAGACACACCTTGCCATCGGTGTACAACACCCTCATTGTTGTCACATGACCAGGGTTCGACCCGTGGTTGTGTGCACTGAACTCCAGTTCACTCAGTAGCAACACCACCGCTGACAAAGACGGACGGAGGTCTGTGAAAGCTCCAAGTAAGTGTTTATTTCCCAGCCGAGCGAGTGACCTGTCTAAATCCGCTAGTCGTTATGTCACAAATCGGTGTGTCAACAATTCCGGAAACACGGTTTGGACACAAAAGATCAAAGGTTAAAGTCCCATGGCCTAATGACTATATGAGCAGTACGGGTGCACCACGTCGTAATGGAAGGCGGAAAATATCGCATTCCTTCCACTGCCTTGACTCTGCCTGACCTGAACAAGGTACCCATTTAAAGCTGGATGGACAGAAATGGGTTTTGAAGTCGTGAAAACCCCACCCCAGGGATCGAACTCAAGACCGTCATTTCTGCAGGCAAAACGCTCCTGGCCACGAGCAAAAAAAAACAAACAAAACTGCTATTAAGAAAACGTTCATTGAAGTATCTAAATATGTAATTCTCTGCAGTTATCAACTCTCTCAGGAAAGTCTGAGCAGCCATGTAAGGTTCAGGCGTAATACTCACTGCTCCCTGGGGACTGCCAATGCGAGAGCTGCGCTGTTGAAAACAACGCTGAACGTGGCTGCGCTGTGCGGAGCCGGAATGAGCGGCGAACGGGTAATGCCGCTAGGGTTGCACGGAAGACGAGACAGGTAAAGGCTGGCAGCTGGTGAGAATTATATCAGACTCTGCAGTTGTTCAGAGCAGACGATGTTCGGAAATCTGCAAGGGACGGAATCTTGTGTTAGCGCAAGAGTGACCTGCCATGCCATTTTCATGGGGACAGATGCTGCTGGTAGGCACGTTCAAAGCGATGTTTGCTCCATCAGTGAACCTAACAGTTCGATCAGGAAGAGAACATGCCAAAAACATGGGTGTGAAACGGTGCGCCTGTAATCTGAAGGGACAGTCGTTCTTTTGATCGCTGTCCTGGCGTGCGTATCAAATCAAATATTTCACTCTCTCGATCTCTTTACATTACAATGAGAAAGGATGATTCCCCGTTTGGCGGCTCGGCTGCCGCAGCTGCGCAGGACGTGGCCGGGCTCGCGAGGGCGCGCTCCTGGTCCTGCACCCCAACCCACAACACCTCCCCCCTCCCCCCGACACCCCCACCCCCCCCCACCCCCCCCCCCGCAGCAAAGATGCCTTTGACGTGTGTAATACAACTCACACATTTTTCAATGCTTAATGTGAGGAATTAAGAGAAGAAAGTGCAGTTCATGCTCCATAGTACATGCTGCCTACCCTCAATCCTAGCAATATTGTTTGTTGTAAACCGTGGCGAAACTTTTCATAA
>JADBJO010018960.1:0-34280 GCA_016801955.1 Conus betulinus
GGGTTGTACCCACGAAAATGACACAGTGCAACATGATTTAGAAACTGGGGCCTTTTCTTTCGCCTTTTGATGGATTCCAACGAATCGTGAGAGAAAAATAGTGCAGCGTTTACAGAGGCGCTATTTACATCGAACGGTTCTCTTTGGGCAGTGAAGACAACACAAAAATAGATGAAGTTTCTTGACCCCTCATAATTTTAACTGGGAGAACATTCTATGTACATAAATGCAGAATCAGAAAACAAGACCCTCATTGCAATATTCTTGACAGAACTCAGACTGAGATATCAAATTGAAAAACATACTCACAATCTTGAAATGATATTTCCTGACTTTGAAAAGAAATGAAATGTGTCAGTACACAAATTTATTAGAATGAGAGTAAGGACAATCCTGATTCGCTGTAAATGACCCTCCATAAGACTTTTCTTTTGCTTTTTCCAAAAGAAAAGAAGAGAAGGGAACAAATTAAAATAATTATTAAAAAAAAAAACTTGACATAAAGTAAGATAGCTTTAGGACTGCTTTACATTAAGAAGTGGACGTGTGTCAGTTTAAGTTTGAGATCGTTTTAAGTCTTTACACCAAATCATGATAATTTCTGGGTTGAGATCGGATAAAGTGAAATACATATGACTAAAGCAAGCATTCTTACAAAAATGGAAGACAGGTTATAGCATAAGGTCAGGATGAAAGACAGGTTTTTCCGCTAAGGTCAGGTTTAAGTTGAGGATTTTTAGGGCTGAAGTCACTCTCCGGGTCGAACCAACAATATGTGAAGGTCTGGGTCAGGGCCTGTTGTGTGGTACAGGTCTGGTAATATCAAGAAGTACTCCACCTAGCAGATCTCTTTGTATTGTGGTTGTATTTATTGTATTGTTGTATTGTAGTTTGTACTGGTACTGTACGTACTGGACTTACAGAAATGCTGCTGATATAACTGACTTTGTGGCACTGTCCCTCTTTCTGCACACACACTTGGTAACTTCAATCGCTCGATTTAAAAAAACCCAAACAAGAACAACAACAAAAGCCATTTACTCTTTTGGATTCAGCACCTGATCTTGCATGTTTTGAGAGATCAACTTCCATCCTGTTTTGCTGCGCTAGTCAGATGTTTCTGGAACGATTCCCTCATAACTTTTTTTTTTCCTTCTTTTTTTTTATTTTATTTTTTTCTTTTTGGTGTCATGGCGATGGTGATTTTGGGTGACACACATATTTTCTGATGACAAAGCTTGTTACTACGCTTAATGTAAAGAAAAGGCTTAGTTCCTTGGTGTGTGTGGGTGGTGTGTGTGTCGTGTGTGTAGAGCCAGTAGAGTGAATTCCCTTGAAACAGCTTTGTTTAATGCCAATGATATCATGGCAAAGGCAAGCTTTTATCAAAATACAATAAAGGCAAGCTTTTATATCAAAATTCAATCTGATGGAATTCTAATGAGAAGGTTGCAGCATTGTAACTGAACTTTGTGTGAAGTTAGGTTAGAGTTTCAAATCTTGCTTTGCATAAAGCCGCCGGTCAATCAAAAGCAACTCAATGTTGACATGATGTGTGGACAAAACTAGTTAAACTAGCAAACGGGCTTACTGTGTTGCCCTGCTTCTATCGCTCAATCTGAAATTTTAAAAACAATTTGGCATTTCACTGAGTGTATGATGTGCTAATGCAATGTATGGGAAGCCCTTTAATTCCATGTGGCCGTTTGAACTCACAATTCCCCCAGGCCTCCTCAATCTGCACTGATATACTGGTCCCCAGTGAAAGTTTTTTGTTTACTTTAAAAAAAAAAAAAAAACTAAAATGGTGAAAGCTTTTTGAAAGCACCCTGTACACTTTCTCTGATGTCACAAAAATAAATCTCACACACACACACACACACACACTCACACACACACACACACACACACAGATAGACCGATAAATAGATAGATGATAGATGGGTAGACCTTTTTTTGCTTTGTTTTTTTATTTTGTTTTTCTTCTGTTTTTTTTTTTTTTTGGGCCTTGATCTTTCATGCCCCTGCTCACCTGAACCCACACTGGATGCTTGTTTTCCCTGATATTACCATTCAAGTTTAGAAGCCTGATCAGAGGTAGACACAATTCATAAATATTTCAACATGAACTTCAGAAAACATGCATGACTAGTCTGTCCCAGACTAGTAATGCAGCAACAGTGGGTTAAGAGAAGGATACCATGATCCGTGTGTGTGATGTAATTGCTAGCTGCTTTTATTTTATTTTTCATTTCCTCGTGTTAAAGTTCATTATCAAGTCAAAGAAGCTCATGGATTTTCACTTAATGATTTTCACTTCAGACCTGTTCACTTACTGTAATTGCCCACCCATACTCTTCTTTCTTTCATTTAAAAAAAAAAACCTCATCTCCTTGCAGCTACTACACTAGCAGCAGCCTATCAAAATGGATTTTTCTGATTCCATCCTTCATTTGCTATCCGGTTACCTTCTCCAAAATTAAAAGTTAATTCAGACAAACTGAGAACCAATGTTTGCAGAATTCAAATCTAAACACCCTTTTCATAGAAAAAAATCATGCATGCATAAGACATGAAAATTGAGCATCATTCTCATAGCTAAATATCAGGGTGTTTGCTTGACCAGACACATTATCAGCTTTACACTATCATGCAAACATGAAGTAGTCATGAAGCCAAGTGTATCAATGGGATTTCAAAATGTAGGTTTTCAGTCTGGATCTTCAGAAGTTTCGGCATCCATACACCATACAGCAGCTCCAACTGGATGGTCTGAGGTGGTATATTCAGCACAGCAAACACTTTCATGAAGCAGAAAATTGCAGCAACCACGCCTGAAACAGTCTCTGGGGAAACCTTATTTTTACTTGTCCTTCATGTTTGTACCAACCCTTTCCATCTTCGCATGCTGCTATACGATTTTACTGCCTTAGAATGTACAGGCTTACTTAGCCATTAGTGTTTCATTATTCGCCGCTTTTTCACAGCTTTTTCTTGTGTTCATTGTTTGGCTGCGACTTATGTCTTTTTTTTTTTTTTTTTTGAGTTTTTAAACAAAAATTGTGGTCTCTTTGCTTAATGGTGCATTTTACTATCTGTGGATGTTAAAATACATAAATTTTTTACAGCTGCATTGTGAGTGATATTTGCTACTGTTTTCATTCAAAAAACAGCTCTGATGTGCCCTACATGACTGGATGGGCTGTAAGAAAAATAACACATATCAATGAATGGCTCAGAATATCACCACTGTACCTGCTACTCTTCAAACATGAAAGGGTCCAAGTCATCTTCTGTACCGTTCTAAGAACAAAGGTCAACTCAAGGGCTGGGTAAAGGATAATTTCACTTTACCCTCTCTCTCTTCTCTCTTCTGCATGAACAGTGCGTGCATGATGTAGATTGTATGTAATAAAACAAACAAAAAAACCAGACTACCTAGGCATAAGGTATTGTCTGATTTTGTCAAAAGCCAAAGCCTCCGTCACTGACACTTCAACTACAAACAGGTCTTTTCTTTTTCATTAAACATGAATTTAAACTAACTAAATATCTACCTTCAATTAAAGTTACTTACATCTGTGTAGACCAGATGAGGGTTATCCACCAGAGTGGCTGTTGCCTCGATGAGCTGACCTTTTACCACCACAGCAGATGGTGTATGTGCTCTTGGTCACTGCAAGTCAGCAAGCAGAGAGGCTCCCAGCCATGCTGGCTCCCCTTTTCCCAGCCACTGTGCGCCCTTTCATGATACAGGAGGAAAGAAAGTGTCAAACCACAATCTGAAACAGCTAGGAAAATGTTTATTTGATACATAAAACAACTGTCCATCCAATTCTCATGTCCCCTCTTCTGCCATCCCTCTTCTTCCCATCATCCCCTCCTCTCTCCCCCTCCCCCCCCTTTGTCCCCTTTTTTCCCTGTTCACCTTTCTTCCCTCCCTGTCCCTTTCACCCCCCCACCCCCCCCCCCCACCCCCCCATTCCATCCCATTCCCCCTCTCTCACCCGCCCTCTCTGCCCCCATCCCCCTGACCCTCTCTATTCTTTGCCTTTGTAACGGACAAAAGAAAAAAAAATGGCTGTAATCATGGCCAGTCGCCAGCCAGTTCAATTGGACAAAAGTTCCAAACTCAAACATCCTGGTTCCAGTCAGGCAGACGACTTCATGTGTCGCGCAGACCAATTAGGCACGGCGAGGAGGCCTACTTTTTTTTAGTCCTTCACGGAGACGGCACCCGTCCTGCAGACACAGACTGAGTGGCTTGACCAACTTCTCAATAGGTCTGGCCAGACGGATCTCTTTTCCAGACGGAAAATAGGTCAGACTGATACAGCTAATTTTACAAGACCAGTGCCCACAGTTAAGTCAGACGTCGCCTGGTTAAAGTAGGAAAGGGGGAGGTATTGTGTAGGGGGGGTTGAAACTAAGTTAATTAACTAAATGACCCACTGACCACCACAGAGAGCAAGGCCGGTAGATGTTACCGGAAGACTTGATTATTTGCATGTCCAATGAAATTTGAGGGGAGGGAACCTCGGCAACGAGGTGGGAAAATACTGACCCAACGGTACTCGCCCTTTGACAGTGTTGGAAGAGAATAAGAAAGCTATGTGAGTAAGAGCGAGAGGGAAAGAAAAAAGGAGACGAGGAGAGAGAGAGGTTCTCTGAGTAGGCTCTGCACGAAAGAAAGGAGAGAGAGATGAGAAGAGGGGTGAAAGAGAGCGAGTTGAAGCATTAGCACCTAATAGAGTCTGCAGAGGAAAGACTAAGGAGAGATGTTGTGAGAGGGAGAGTTGCTAATCCATGAAGAGAAAAAAAAAGGAAAAGAAAGAAAAGAAGCAACTATGTTTCATTGATAGAGCAGACAGAAGAGAGCGAGAGAGTGTAATGTGTTAGTTGCAGGAAGAATGGAAGAAAGGAGAACAGATCAATGTCTGTTTGTAGTAGTAGAAGAAGTAGGCAGGCATCTGGTGACAAACGGGACTGGTTAGTAATAGACGCAGTCCATTGATGGGGCCGAACTTCCTATGGTGCAATATCAATACACTATCGCGCGCTACTGATTGCTCTGCAGTGACTTTCGACAGTAGTCAACTATTTAATTTGGAAACTGGGGTTCGACTGCATCACCTGGCAGCGCCATTGTCCATCAGGCAGAACCATAGGCCAACGCCCAGATAACACTGACCATGCTGCCAGCGGTCGCACCCCCCACCCATGCCACATTGTCCACCCCGACGCAGGTGCCAGCATACAACCCGACCAGCGCCAGGCGGTCGCAACCTGACTAGTGGCCAGACTGTTGTTTTGTTGTACTGGTGCTGTGAAAGTGACAGTGGAAAAAAACAAAAGAGAAGAAAAGGAAATACAGTGATTCGTAAAATAGTTTAGATCACCTTGCCTAGGTAAAGTAAAAGTTTTTATTTTATACCTGGGTTAGTTATGATTTAGATAAATGCTCTTTTTTTTTTAAGAAAAAAAAAAATATATATATATACATATATTTGTGAAGTTTTCAAGGAAGAGAGAATGTTTTTATTTTGACCCCGGGGGAATGCGCATTGTCTTGATTTTTCCATGACTAGTTGTTAGTAAATGTACAGACTTACGCCCAGTGGTTGATGTGACGAAAGCATGATATAATGAATGGAGATCGTAAGCAAGCTGTGAGTGTGTCTGGGATGTCTGCGCTAGTCCTTCCTCCACTGACATACCCCGAAGTTGACAATTTATTGCGCGAGCCGCCAGGCTATTCTGGCCCATTTATTATAATTGTTCAACTTTCTCAGAGAGGAAGCCGGGTGGGGGATTTAGGTATTGTAATCCTAAGACAAGGTAGTGTCTTACTGTATGTTTCCAAGATAGTTAAATACTAGGCTTGGCATTGCTTCTCTAATAAAAGACAGTTTAACACTAGGCTTGGCATTTTCCATTTCCCCAGAGTAATTATTCTCACAACAGATTGCCTATAATTCGCTCTCATAGTTGGGTCAGGGCGCTAGCGTCTTATATAAAAACTAATTACGTGTCCCAAGCTAATATTATTATTCATAGGATTGTGCTATTACGTCACTCGTGTGTAACCACCAGTTTAGGGGCTGTCGTAGTAGTGAAATCTTGTTCAAAAAAAAAAAAAAAAAGAAAAAAAAAAAGAAAAGATATAATGGGCGGACAAAAAGAACACCCCTATAGAAAAACAACTTTTGAGGCGTCACTCAATGATTTAGGCTCCTCGTGAGAGAAGAGTTGGGGCCCACAAAGGAAAGAAATTCAATCGTTGAAAACCCAACACAAAGAATGGAAAGAGATGAGCGAAGCAGAAAGACGCTGTGTCCGAACAGTATAAATAGTCAGAATCAGGAAAGATTAAGTATCAAAGCCAGATTAGATGAGAGTGAGAATACAGAGGGAGACCACTGATTATGGGTAGTGCCAGCTTCAGCTAGTGTACCTGCTGTGTGCGCATTTATTCCCCCCAAACGCCAAGTTGCCAAAATTCTCTGGGAAGGATCGATTCGATTGATGCGTAGCATCAAGTTGTTTTGAAACATTACATTTGCTAGCTAGTCAGGGTTGGCCTTCAAAGAGTGGGGCTAGTTTATCTTGATCAGCGCTATTGGATGGGTACAGTGCAATTACAAGATTTTTCACTTCGTCGTTCCAGCAGACCAACAATCTGATTTTGGGTCGGTGTGAGTCATTGATGAAGGGATTTGACCTCACAGAAGGAAGGGTTTTAGAAAGAAATTTTGATCAGGCTAGAGTTATCAAGCACCGCTGACAACGAACACTCATTTGGTGGCACGTTTAGATCACTATATTTGAGAAGTGGTTAGTAGGCTGAGTTGTATGAGAAAGGAGTTCACTGAATTTGAAAGAGCTGTTATGAAAGAACAGATTTTGTCAGGTTGCAGTCCAGAGTTAATTAGACATTTTGAGAGAGACAGCCAGAGACACGCAGGGAGTTGCTTGAAGTTAGCAGAGGTGTATGGGAGGCACTTTTTGGGCACTAAGGTGTCAGGAGAAACAGGTGCCAGGCACAGCGATCAGGCACAGGTGAGAAAGTGTGGCAAGGAGACTAGGCAGTTTTTCTTTAAAGTCTGGAAACCCCAGTGGTGGGGCAAAAGGATGACAATGGGACAATAGGTGATTCATTTTTGTCACAAGAAGGGACATGTGGCGAGGGATTGTCGCATGAGGTTCCAGAAGGCAGCAGCCTTGCCAGAAGGTTGATAAGGGGTCGCCCAGGGAAACGAACCTGCAGTGGGAACCAATAGGTGATCCAACCTGAAGAAGGGTGGAGTGCGGCCTATGGCTAGTGCTGGACAGCGTACGGTGTCCAGGGATGGAGGGCACTTAGGTTGAGTGGCTCATTACCAGTAGTGGTAAGAGGGGTGGATTGGCCACAGAGGGTGAAAGTGTTACGGGACACTGGTTGTTCATGTGTGGTTTAGTGAGAACAACGCTGGGTTCAGGAAGGGGATTTAACAGGGCAAATCCAGACCTGTACTCTAATCGATGGCACTGTGAGGGAGCTCTCAGCTGCTAAGATAGAAGTACGTACCCCTTACTTCTCAGCGCGAGTTGTCTGCGCTGGTGATGGAGAAACCCGTCACTGGAAATATTCCAGGTGCAAGGGATCCAGGGGATCCTGAATTGGTTGACTGCTACAGGGGGCAGCAGTTCAAACACGATGCAAGAAGAAGGAAACAGGCTGATAAACCATTAGTAGTTCCAACAAGAAGTCGAGCATATATGTGTCGCCTGTATGAGTTTTAGGGCAGCTGCAGGAACAAGACCCTTCGCATGTGAAAGTCTTGGGAGGTTGGCAAAAGAGGGGGGAGAGACAACAGGTGTGCTATGAGGAGCAGGTGAGACAGAATTTCTGGTGAAAGGTGGGTTGTTGTACCGTTTTGTGTTCACCAAGGGGAAGACAGGTAAGGTGACAACTCAGTTAGTTTAGGTACGGGGGTTCATGTTATTGTGAACACTGTCATGTCAGTGGGGTCATTGAGTACGCTTTCATACTGGCGGGTCATACTCTCGGCACCTTGTATCTTCGCACCGGCAAAACAGCTTACCGAATCTTTAATGATTTTCACTGGCCAAGTGCAATGTGGCAGACATAGGGCGGTTTCAGCAATGTCAATGTGATGTGTGTCAAAGGTCAGCCACTAAGAGGGTGAAGAGGAAGGGGCGCCTCTTGAACAGCCCCCTTTAATTGACACACCATTCAGGAGAGTGGCTATTGGTCTGATTGGCCCCAATTCTCGCCCTGTTCCAAAGGTGGTGCACAGGTATGTGTTGATGCTCCGTGGATTACGCGACCAGATAACCCAGAAGCATGTCGCATTGAAAGGCGTAGATACGTGCAACATGTCGCTGAAGGGGCGAGTATACATCATCCCTTTTCCCCATCTCGTGGGCGTGCCATCATAAATTCACCTCTCAGTGACTAGGGGGTCCACAGTTTCACACATCCGCAGGGCGTGATGAGGGAGGTCACAGGCTGCTAGGATCAGACAGCAGCGCACTCTCACACTACTCCCATACCCCACAATGTAATGGCTTAGTGGAAAGATTCAATGGTGTGCTGAAGGGCAATCTTTAAGAAACTTTGTGAGGAAAGACCAGGTCATATTTGGGATTGCTACATTCCAGCGGCATTGTGTTCTCCTACAGATGGAAGCCCCTCAGGAGAGCACAAGGCTTTTCTAACACCATTGGAGGCTGCTGTATTGGCGGACAGTTAGGGGACCAGTTTGTATTCTCCAAGAGGCTATGGTCCGGATAGCAGGTAGTCAGAAGAGGTCAAAACCACTTATCAGTATGTGGTGGGGCGCTATGCAATAGGCTAGAGGAGACATGTCAAGGTTGGGGCAAGGGAAAGTTTGCAGGAGGCTAGGCGTGGTCAGATGAAGCAATAATGACATAAAGTTGTTGAGGAAGCAATCCTCAAGGCGTGGGGATTCAAGTCCTGTTATGCTGCTTCTCAGGGCTGGATCACCTCACACATACAAGACTGCTGATGCATTGGAAAGGACCATTCACCATCACTGAAAATGGTCGAGATCGGGATTACCGAATTGATGTGGATGGGAACCCAAAAACTTTTTCCACGCGAATCGGCTGCCTCGCGCAAATATATTCAGCGATGAGAACCTTCACTTAGGCACCGATAGGCCTAGCAGTCAGATCATTTGATGGATGTGAAGGAGAGACCCAGGCAGAAGAAGGGGAGATTTTTGTTGCTGACTTTTTCCTTCCAGGAGAATGATGCATACAGGGATGTGTCCACTGTATTAGAGGGCTAGACCGCTAGGATAACAGAAGAAGTTAGGAGAAAGGGGCTCCTAAAACAGTATAGGGCGTCCCTGACTGAGAAACCAGGCAGAAACAACTCTGTCAGAAGACTATGTTACGGTTGGAGTTTAACATTGGGGGTGGCAAAAACCCGTTACCAAAGAAGTGAAGCCTTACCCCGGTCCAGGTATGGCCTACCACAATGCAATTGATTGAGGAGGTCTGGTTGAAAAGATGTTGGGATCTCTGGGGTGACTGAACCGTCCAAAATCATTCGTATATCGCCACCTCCCTTCGTCCTAGTGAGCGAAAAAGTCAGTGGGTTGAGTCAGTCAATTCTGCTGTTGACCTATATAGCATCTGAACAGTTGGTCACACGAAGGTCAATGCAGAAAGTCAATACCAAACATGGAAGACCTGTTCAGCAGTCAGTCTCCACAAGCAAGGGAGCAAGTATTTTTACCAAGATATATCTGAGCACCGGGTTGATTGGCAAATAGCCCTTGAGTGGAGACTCAGTAGAAGTCACAAGGCCATGTTCTCGCAGCATTCCTATGGGGTATATACTCAGTTGGGGTGGGCCCCCCCCCCCCTGTTACAAATGGGTCAGTATTGCGACATACTGCTTCCCCTTTTGGTATGGTCAACACACCATGCAGTTTTTTCTCTCGGATTGAATCGAGGAAGTTTTTGACGGGTGTTTGACAAGTGTAGTGAACTTCATGGGATGACATTCTGGATAGCAGTCTGAGACATGGCATGAGCTAGGATGCATATGCGGCTAGCTAGTAGAGCAGGTGTTCTAGAGTAGGGAGGCCTGAGAAAGAGGGCAGGCTCTGTTCCAGCTAGCAGCCAGTTCAACCAAGTGCGCAGATTGTGTGTGTTGTTCGAAGCCCTGGAGTTCCTAGGTTTTTGTTGTTTGAGGCGGACACTGAAGTCGATAACACCAGAAAAGGGAAAGTGTGAGAGTATGAGAATTTCAAAAGTAGACCAAAGACCAAACAGAATCAGGAGTCCTCTCTTAGCGTGTATTTGTTTTCTCACAGGAGTTTTGTACGCCAAATTTTGAGAGGGCAGCAATCACGAGTCCTCTTCAGTGATTTGGTCAAGGGCATGGGACCACGCAGCGGTCGGCGAAGTGGTCAGACGCTGGCAGAGCTCAGGCACTGCAGACAGTGCTAACAAGACATTTAGGTTCCCGTCCCACTCCTTGACCCTAGCTTTTTGAGCTAACGTCGCATATGTCTAAACCTTTTTGTGCATAAGATTGCACATCAGGTGGTGGAGTAGGTGGGCAGTATTTGTTGCAGGATGCACAAAGGGTGTTGATTTCCTGCCTGCATGAGTATGATAGCATGGAAGTTGACGAAGTTGTGAAGAAGGGTATGCAACAGTATTAGAGGAGTGTGTTGCTGTTGTGTGGTCCCGCCGTGCGCAGAATTCCCCAAATACTTGTATGGGAAAGAGTTCGTGATAGAGACTGATGATCAACCACTCAAGTTCCTGCAGAAGGCAATCAAGTTGCAGTATGTACCCCATGGGGGCCGACAGAATGTAGGAGCTGACTATTTTAACTCGTGTAGTCTAGCCAACTGCAACTCCGAGGAAGTCAGTCCTATCCGGGTGTATGGCTATCTTTGTATAATAATATGTGTGATTACAGTTAGGTTGAGTGGATATGGGGGTTCATCCATCTGGTTATGGTGTCTCATGTTTTTTTTTTGTGAGACTTGTTCATGTAAATGTGGTTATGTTTGGAGCATACAGTCGCTTGTTTAGTAATGTACTGTTTGCGATAAGTGAGGATGGAGACTCCTCAGTGAGGTGTCATGGATCGTGGTCATATTAGATTGTGCTCTTTCATATAGTTGTGAAGAGAGGAGGTGGCAAATCGCAGGTAGATAGAGGGAGTGTATAGGTGCGCACAGAGACTATTAGAAAATGAGTTGAAATAATGCAAAAGTGCACGTCAATGATAATCCATTGGGGTGATATTTGATAAGTGATATATGCTTACAATTTGTAAATCATTTGTTGTGAATGATTTTGAAAAAGCTTGCACATGCAGCTGTGGTGGGCAGCAATTTCGTTTTCTTTGTGACCGTTGTTTTGAGACAATGCTGAGCATAGTCTTTTGCGAGGTGGAAAATTGTCATGGACAAAGAAAAAACAAAAATGCTGGAATCGTGGCCAGTCGCCAGCCAGTTCAACTGGACATAGTTCCAAACACTCAAAACATCCTGGTTTCCAGGCAGACGACTTCATGTGTCGCGCCAGCCAATTAGGCACGGCGAGGAGGCTACTTTTTTTTTTAGTCTTCACGGAGACGGCACTGTCCTGCAGACTGACTGAGTGGCTTGACCAACTTCTCAATAGGTCTGGCCAGTACGGATCTCTGCGTCTAGGTCAGACTGATACAGCTAATTTACAAGACCAGTGCCCACAGTTAAGTCAGACATCGCCCCTGGTTAAAGTAGGAAGGGGGAGGTATTGTGTAGTGGGGGTGAAACTAAGTTAATAACTAAATGACCCACTGACCACCACAGAGAGCAAGGCCGGTAGATGTTACGGAAGACTTTGATTATTTGCATGTCCAATGAAATTGGAGGTGAGGGAACCTCGGCACGACGGGTGGGAAAATACTGACCAATGGTACTCGCCCTTTTGACAGGTGGGAAGAGAATAAGAAAGCTATGCGAGTGAGAGCGAAAAAAAAAAGAGGAAAGAAAACAAGAGAGAGAGAGAGAGAGGTTCTCTGAGTAGGCTCTGCACGAAAGAAAGGAGGAGAGAGATGAGAAGAGGGGTGAGAGAGCCGAGTGAAGCATTAGCACCTAATAGAGTCTGCAGAGGAAAGACCTAAGGAAAGATGTTGAGAGGGAGAGCTGCTAATCGATGAAGAGAAAAAAAAAGGAAAGAAAAAGAAAAGAAGCAACTATGTCCCTTTGATAGAGCAGAGAGAAGAGAGAAGCGAGAGATGAGTTCAATGTGTTAGTGCAGAAGGAAGAAAGGGAAGGAGAACAGATAGATAAGATAATGTTGCGTATACCCCATCCGACCGCAAAGGGCCATATCAGGGCTGAGAGAACAGATCAATGTCTGTTTGTTAGTAGTAGAAGAGGTAGGCAGGCATCTGGTGACATGACCAAAGGGACTGGTAGTAATCGCAGTCCCATTGATGGGCAGAACTTCCTATGGTGCGATATCAATACACTACTGATGCTCTGCAGTGCTTCGGACAGTAGTCACTATTTAATTTGAACTGGGGTTCGACCTCATACCTGGCAGCGCCACTTCCATCAGGCAGAATCATAGGTCATTCTGCCAGTAACTGACCAGTGCCAGCGGCGACAACCCGACCAGCGCCAGCAGTCCACCCCGTCCCACCCTGACCAGTGCCACTGTTGTGTTGTGATTGGTGCTTGTAAAGTGACAGTGAAAAAAAAAAGAGAGAGGAAAAGGAAAGACAGTGATTCGTGAATAGTTTAAGATCACCTGGCCAGGTAAAGTAGAAATGTTTATTTATACCTGGGTTAGTTATGATGATTTTAGATAAATGCTCTTTTTTTGAAGAAAAAAAAATATTTGTGAAGTTTCAAGGAAAGAGAGAATGTTTTTATTTTTTGACTCCATGTGCATTGATGTTTTCCATCCATGACTATGTGTAGTAAAAGTTAGCAGACTTTACCAGTGGTTTGATGTGAGAATGCATGATATGAATGAATGAGATTGTAAGGCAAGCTGCGAGTGTGTGTCTGGGCTGTGCCTATAGGCCTTCCTCCACTGACATACCCCGAGGTTGACAGCCTTAGACCCACTTCTCAATTTGCTTAACAAAATGAAGAGAAAAAAAAAGAGTCAGAACAGGGACCTTTAGAAATTAGATGTTCAAAGACGGTCCTAAAATGAGCTGTTTCAGGTGGACAGTCAGCACAATCTTCATTGGATAATGCCAGGTGTCTGAATCACTTTCAAATTCCGGCATCATTTAGCTTCACCATATTTTTTTTTTTTTTTTTAATTTCCTTCTTCATACAAATATTGTACTCATAATTTTGAAATATCCCTTTCTCTATTCATCCATCATGTTTTCATTTGTTATCTGTACATTACACTGAATATGAATAAATAAAAAGAAAAAAATGGACAATGGTTTGTCATTTGCCTGAAAGGATGAAAATTAAAAAAAAAGATGGACAATAGTTTGTCATTTGACCAGAAGTATGAAAATTACAACATTTATATCATATCAATAATGTATATTTTCCAGGAGCATTATAAGAAGTTTTTTTTTCAATGCACAGTACATGACTATATACACTCACACACACACACACACTCACACACACACACACACACACACACAAAGACACACACACCATATTACATTCTTCTGATATTACTTCCATGGGTGTACAGGAGAGAAGTTTGATTAACTTGACATGTTTTTTTTTGTTTTTTTTTTTCTTTTAAAAAAAATTTCTTTCCTCATTCTCTCTTTCCATTCCACAGTTCCGTCTTTTCTCTCTTCTCCATTCTCTCATCAACATGATCTTTTCTCTTTGCTGTAAGCATTTCGGATGCAAATTACCACACCACATTTTTTGTTATTAATCATATTTGTACATGTTTGACATATAGTAGTAAATATCTGTGAAACATATTAGAAATGAGTTTTTTTTTTTTTTTTCAGTTTGAATGGATTTGAGTGGGAGTTCAATGTATGCCGAGGAAAAGTTTTTTTTTTTTTTTGTTGAACACAACACACACACACACACACACACACACAAAACAAAATCACTAAGCACAATCCTCTAAGTTTTAACCAACTACAAGCACAATTATGGCAAACAAACACACCAGCTCACTCCACACTCACACACTCCCCCTCCCCCTCCCCACCCACCCACACCCCCCACTTCCTCTTTTCTTCTGATTTAATGATACACATACACTTGCACATATTAAATCCAAGTCCCCCCACCTCTCCTCTTTTCTTCTGATTTAATGACACACATACACATGCACATATTAAATCCCAGTATCTTATGATTTTGATTATCCATTTTTCAAATAATACTTCATAATTGATCCAGTTAGTGTTAAATTTTAGCAGATTCAATCATACAGTTGCTATGTATTTTTCATGATTATATCTTCTCTTTAGTATTTTTTATAAATACTGTTATTTAAGGCTTACATTTGTTTATTTTTACAGCAAAAAATGTAGTGTTTGGCTATCAGTATTATAAGATTGAATGTCGTATCAGTTGTGGAATTGTCATCTGCTCAAAATATTATTGTGTTTTCAGTAAGAGACAGATAATTCGCTATTTAACACTTTCCTTTTATTAATTCTTGCAATGATTTCCAGAATTCATTGACATGTATGCATCTCCAGAACATATGTTCAACGCTGTCTTTTTCTTCTTCACAGAAACTACAGTTATAACTTTCTACTACTCCCATTTCTCTTTCAGAGCTACATTAGTTGCAATTATTTGATGCACTATTCTCATTTGCATCCATTTTAGCTTAATATCCTTAATATATTTGATGAATTTTTCTACAGCATTTCTTCCAAGGTATCTGTCTGATATTCAGCTTCTCCGTCCATTTTGCACAACAGTTTGGTTCCCAGTTATCTTTTACTATAACTCTGTAATAAGTTTTGGAACCTTTATCTACAGAATATATTTTCTTTAGTGCTGTGTGCTGACTTCTGCTTCAATGTTATCTTTTATCTCATTCTCAAAACCCTTGATCTCTGATGCATTTTTTAATGGATAATATGCATCCACCATAAGATAGGGAATCTATTTCAATGTTATACTTTGTTCTGAATTCCTCATGGGATAGTGAATCTCCATTGACTTTGAAAAAATCAGATACTCTAAATACATTTCTGTTGTTCCAGTTTTTGTGATTTATCAGTTTACTTCCTATTTTGATATGTTCATTGTAAAGAATTGGTTCTGCAAGTAGTTCTCTAGCATTTTCTGTTTTTATTCCCCTGTCCATTGATTTCTTGAACCGAGAAGATGTTTAATTGAAATCCAAATTCCTCTATATGAATGTATGTCATATGTGAGAAAATGGGTAATGTGGCTAAATTATTGTTTATTTTGCTGTGAATGTGTGTGACCACAAATTAATTTCTCAAATTGAGATAATAAAGTTTACTTGACTCTGACTTGACTTGACTTATTTTGTAGTGGAACTGCTTACATGACATGAATACATGTTTTCCAGAAAACATTGTCTCAAGTGGTGATGCACATATGATTTGGCGAGTATTTCTCAATGTTCTCAATAACCGGGTATGAAAAAATCAACATGTCTCTACATCTGTGTGTTGTTTGTCTCAGTCTTTTTATCCATGTTTAATTTTAATGCAGTTATGACAGCATTTATGTCAGGTAGATTCAACCCACCATCCTGTACATCTTTAATAACTGTTTTTCGACTAATTCTATCTTGTTTTTTTATTCTGTACAAACCAGTAACATAAGTCTTGTAATTCTTTAACAAATGTGTCAGATGGATTTGGAAGCATCGACCATAGGTTAAGTCAGTTTTGACAGAATTAATGATTTTGAGACAGCATTCTTTCTAAAGGAGTAATGATTCTCTTCAGTCAAATTTTAATTGTGCCTTCACTTCTATCATTTTATCTTTGTAGTTTTCTTTTTTTCCATGTGTGTTAAGTCCTGATTAAACCAAATAATCCTAATAGAAAATCACACAACGCCACTCTTCTAATTTTCGGCCACGTGGGCCTTTTTCAAGAGAAAAAACCAAACAACTTCAACTACGTGATGTCCATCTTTGGCAACTGGTCAGAGAGCAAAGAATCGACCTCATAAATATATTAGGCAAGTTTTGACATCATAATATGTGATCATCAACAAGGAAAAAAAAAAGTGGGGAGGGAGGCAAGTTGTGTGTATGTGCGTGTGTAACAATAACAATAACAACAATAACCATAAATTTAAATTCAGTCTTTTCAAGGCCAGCTGACCCATATGAACAGGAGAGGCAATTCATCATATGAAGTAAACATGAAAGATCTCTTTTCACGCATGATATCATAATTGTTCCCTTAATTCTAAACATTCTGTATATAGAGAGCTACTTTGTACACCAACTTTCCTTTAAGTCTTAGTATCAAAAAATTGTATTTTTTTGCTGAGAAGGAAAACGATAATAATAGTGAGGAATGTATTTCGTTCTTAAAGAAAGATATCTTGGACATATCAGCATGAAATGTGTCACGTCTTCAATGCAGTTCTCATTACATTGTTTACATGTACAATCATTTCGGTAGTTTGCCAAAACGAGGGATACCATTGAGAGGAAGTCGGTTGCTTTTCAGCAGACACAATGCCCTTCGAAGCTTTACATTATCAAGATCCGTAATATATGACGCTTTTATAAACTCAGGGTGGTACACAAGGTAATCTTGCTCTGTTGACAAAGAGTCATGCCAGATTTTGACGATAAACATCTTGGAGTCTAGTTTTAAGTAATGACAGAAATGTCGGTACATGGCCAGAATCCTGCATCTCCCAAAACATACCCAAAACCATAGGTACATAAAATAGTTCTTATATTTGTAACCCAGTTTTTTCTTCCAGACCTATCTTGCATGTACAACATGTTATAACACTGTTTGGGATATCTGTCATTTGCTAAATGTATAACTCTGCACCAGTAATTCACAAGATTAATGTTTGTATCTATAAAAATAGGAAACCTGCCACATTCGCAAGTGCTATCTTATTTCTGACGTCCTGCCAAGCCCCTAGTATCATTTTACAAACCTTAATATGTACGTGCTCAATAGTTTCATATTGTTTAAAGCCCCAGATTTCTGATCCATATAACAAAATGGGCCTGATTTTCGTATCAAAGATACGAAGGATAGTACTGGCGGGAAGAGTTTTCAATTTCAGATGTAATCTTTTTAACCCCTATAAGTGCTCGAAGGGCTTTACCACTTAAATTATCAACACACCTTGTCCAATTTAAGGTTGAAGAGAATATTACACCGAGATAATTATATGAAGACACTGTCTCTATTTCCTGACCCGTTAAAATACCATCTTTCAGACTTTTTTTTTTTTTTAAAGCCACACCGTTTTTGAAGACGACGTCTTTGTTTTATCCATATTTACTGAGAGACCCATTTTTTTTGCAATAGTTTTCTAAACAGTCTATTTTCTTTTGAAGATCAATAACAGAATCTGATACTAAAACAATATCATCGGCATACATCAATGAGAAAAAATATCAAGTGAATCACCGAAAACATTTACCCCATGTGCACCACAGCGTATTAAATCTGCTTTGAAGCTCGGACAGAAACATAGAAAACAGAAGGGGACTTAAAATACATCCTTGTTTTGACACCAGTGACACATTCGAAAAACATTCTGTTATCTGCTTATCTTATTCCCTACACACACTGCTGCCTTAACTTTCTTGTACATTGCTTGTAAAGTATTAAACATGTTTCCATGCACACCTTTTGATAACAATAAATATAGTAGTTTTTCCCTGTGAATACAATCAAATGCCTTTGAAAAGTCCACTTACAGTGCATAAAAACGGCCACCTTGTTTTTTCAAGTACTTTTGTATCATTGATTGAAGTGTAATATATATTGTCTGTTGTGGAATATCTCTTTACGAAACCAGCTTGTGCTTCAGGGATTGTGTTGTTTTGCTCACAAACTGTTCGAGTCTTCTGTTTATAACAGAACTGTATATTTTGCTAATCATGTTTATTAGTGAAATACCCCTGTAATTATTGACATTATCTTGGTTTCCTTTTTTGTGTAATGGAAAGATTATCGCTATGGTCATCTTTCAGGATATTCCCCAGTTTTGAACACTTTGTTAAACAGCGGGTGCAGAAATTTCACCAACGTATCTTTTTGCATGGAAATAGAAGTCAGTAGGTAAGCCATCAGGTCCTGGAGCTTTTCCTCGTTTCATTCTATTGATGGCATCATAAATTTCGGTTTCAGAAATTTCAGCATCGATGCTAAGTTTAAACATTCGTGACAGGTTTCTGAGTTATGTTCAGTAAGAGTGTTCCTCACTTCGTTTAGAAATTCAGTGTGTTCGGTTGTTTCTGTATTCAGCAAATCTCTAAAATACTGAAACCATGATCGTGGGGTGGAAAATAGAACTAAACTGCATTATTTGTTTGATTAGTAAATGATTTAATTTTCTTCCAGAAACATTTAGAATCGATGTCATTACAAGCTGCATTCAGTTCATTTACAACTTTGTTGTTCTCTTCTTCTTGTTTGCGTTTACACACGCCTTAAAGTCTTTTTTTCAAATCGAAATATTCATTAAGTTTGGAATGTTCACCTGTCCTCCGGAATTGGTTCAAAAAGTCGTGTATTTATCCTGCTTTGACTGTTCACATTCTTCATCCCACCAAGTTGGCTGCGTGCATGGTTCCTTTTCTCTGAATTTTGATTTCATTGGTTCTGCAGCCTTTTGTATATATGAGACAACCCAGTCTGATCCTGCGTTCACACCTGCATCTAACGCAGACACGAAATTTGTCCATTCTGACTCCTTTTCCCGTGACAGTTTGAATGTACTGACTGTGAATTGTTCATTATAAATAAACCGTACCCTGTCTTCAAGTAAAAACATACTCTTCCTCGAACACACTGTTATTTTCAAAAAGTCAAATACGGAAACCAAAGGGAAATGATCCGACTCACTTCTATTTACGACAAACATATCAGTAATGTGATGAAATAAAGAAACTGAGCAAATAAAATAGTCTACCGTGCTCATATACCCTGTTTGCCACACAGGTTATTTCCCCTTCCTTATCGCCTTCTTTCCGTCCATTTACAATATAAAGGTCATGTTCTTTTAACATTTCTACAAGTTTGTGTCCCAAATTTATTCGAATTTTGGTCTTTGGATCTCCTTCTTTCTTCCGGTATTGTTACTACATTGAAAAATTCATCAATTTCTTGTAGTTGAGGTACATGTCTATTCATTAGAAACCTCAATGTCATCAAGACCACCAGTGCGAGCATTGAAAATCTCCACATATGATCAAGGTAAGTTAGGAAATATACATTCAATATCAGCTAAGTTTATTTTCTAACAATTCGATCCCATTTATATTATCTTCGCTATATATCACAGAATATTCTGGGCGCAATGTAAACAAAACCTGCTATGAAGTCATAAGAGCAGCTGAATACGGATTTATCAAATTTCAGAAAGATTTTGTCTTCAACCTGTTCAAGTAGACGTTCAACACCAAATCATTTTTGTCCAGTCACACAAACGACAACACCGCCTTAAAAAACGTTTAGAGCGGGGTGAAAAATAAACTTTATAAGAAGGAAAGGCATTTTCAATTTCATCTTTTTTACACGACCAGATTTCAGGTAACGAGAAAAACTTTGAATTGTTGACAAAAAGATATAAATGATTTATCTCTAAGTTTACTTTTCTAGTCCTTGAACACATTCCAAGCCATAAATTTAACCTGTGGTTTTGCATCTTCAACACACGTAGTTTGATTATTCTTCTCTTATATTATTGTTTATTTGTACAATATTGTTAGCATGCAACTGGCCGACAGAATGATTTTCCATTATTTATCGTTTTGGTTCTAGTATTCTCAAAAACATACCTGGAATTTTTGTTCCATTTTCATATGAATGCCTGGAATTGCTACCAATTTTGCAACCGCACGGTGATACATTTTCATCAGAGTTTACACCAGGATCTTTCAAGAGTTTGTTTGAAGATTCACCTTGTCTCTGTTTGGTCTCAGAATTCACAGAAGTTAAGCTTTACGTTGGTAAAAATGATATTTTGCTCAGTTTGATTATGTTCATCGTCAATACTGTTAGCGCTTTCTTTTAAAGATGTCTGTTAATATTGGAGGAACACATTTCAAAGTCAAGGGAAGTTTCTCTCCTTAGCCATAGGCACACGCGCTGTCGGCCGTCCCATCATTTCTGCCCCTGCCTCTCTTTCAGCTGCCGAGTGTCAGTGTCAAACACCTAAGTCTTTTCCCTCCACCACCAGGGTGTCAAATCTCAGTTGCGCTCTTTTTTTCCATCTTGCTTGGCTTGCCTTTTTTGAGGAATTGTAGAAGCTGACAGCGCGTCGTTCTCTCTCACCCTGGGGGTAAAGTCTTCAGAGACAAATACACTGGGACAGTCTTTGAGTTTGCCTCGTGCAGATAAAACCGTTTCTTTTTGTTTGAATCGATTGAAGAGGACAATGGTAGGGTGTGGAGATTTGCCACCTCTCAAACGATGTGCCCGTTCAATCTCTACTTCCTCATCGATTTCCCATTTTGTCTCGGATGATTTCTTTGACTGCCTTCTCACAGTCATTCCAAGTTTCGGTGCGTCCGGCTGGAGGTGCGATGCCATGAAACAACAAGTTATTTCTTCTTCTCCTCCTCCTCGAGATCATCAATTTTCTCTTTCCATCTTCGTGATCTTTTTCTTTCATTTCCTTGTTTTCTCTCACAACTGATTCAATTTTGGTCATTGACTTTGCTGTACAAAGCATCCATTTTATAGTCCATAGAGCTGATTTTTTCTGTCATATCTCTGAGCATTTTCATAACATCGGCAATCGTACCTTGCTCACCGCCGGCGACTTCCTCGGTGGCGCCAGCTTTCCTTGGGTGTCCATGCGTTGGCATTGCTGGGCCAGTCTTGTCCGACGTGTATTTTGCTGCTTGTCGCTAGGCCCTGGGTTTGGCTCCACCCCCACCGATCATCAACAGAGCGAGCAGAGTGCCGATTGCAATTGCAGCCAAATACGTTTTATTTTTAAAACCACGACATCGCATTCTAGCTCTTTTTGCTTTCTTTGACAAAATCGCCCACAAAACAAAGGCAAAGTTTTTGCGATGTTTGCACGAAAGATTTCTGCACAGCATCCCATTGCAGCTGACTGAAGTCTGTTCACTGTAGCTTTGAACAGGAGCTCGAGCAAAACACGTCCGTCTCCGTCAACGATCAAATGAGATCTACATGATGTCCATCTTGGGCAACTGGTCAGAGCAAAGAATCAACCTCATAAATATATTAGGCAAGTTTTGACATCATAATATGCGATGTCATCAACAAGGAAAAAAAAAAAGTGGGGAGGGGGGCAAGTTGTGTGTATGTGTGTGTGTGTGTGTGTGTGTGTGTGTGTGTTGTGTGTGTGTGTGTGTGTGTGTATGTGTGTGTGTGTGCATGCGTGCACGCGTGCGTGTGTGTGTATGTGTGTGTGTGTGTGTGTGCGTGTGTGTGTGTGTGTGGTTAGACTGTTTAACCAATGTACTTCAAAAACATAACAATACGCTCCATAAATCACAATGAAAATGAACCCCATGAATAATGTGACCATAGTCCTGTCTGTGACTGTGCATGGCATACAAGAACTGTCATCTGAAAAAATATGTATATAAATTTTCTGCGAATCATCAATGTTGTTCATAGGTAAATCTGGATAGGTTGTTACAAATTTGTCTAAACATTACATCCATTTGGCATCCTTGTATCTAATGTCCTTATCCATTTTTCTGCAACCCATTTTGCTTTTGATCTTAGGATACACCATTCATAACCTTTTTTCTCTTAGTAATATCAATTCTCTATTACTCTCTTCAATTGTCTTCAAATCCTACTCTGATTTAAGTTCGTTACTCTCAATATCTTTAATAGTTTGCATAAGGCTATTTTCTTTACATTATGATTCTCTCTTTTTTTAATTGTGGCATACTGGATGGATTTTACTCTCTCTTCATTAGTAAGATGTCGAGGAAGACCCGATCAGACACTGTTAGTTTAGGGTCTGAGCTTTTCGACTGGTTTTCATCTTGGCTATTGTTAGCATTAATATCATTCCCCTCATCTTTATCAGTGTATTCCTCTGTTATTTCTTTTTATTAGATTATTTATTCCATCTACATATTCTTTATGCTTTAGTAGAGATGAATTAAATTTCCAAAGAGTTTTGTGTTTAATCTCCTTTCCGAATCGGAGCTTTAGTGTAATTAGTGTATGGTCAGATCTATAGCCTGGTAAAAATGTCATTATCTTCAAAATACCAGATTAAATATTCTGACAAAGAGGAAGAAGTCTAGCCTACTTTGTTGCAAGGGGGTAGGTGTACGCCATGTGTATCTCCTACAATCTGGATTGTTTTCTCTCCATATATCTGCTAATGACAAATCTTGAATCATATCCTCAACTGCTTTTTTTAGCTTTTGGGTTATTTATATGTTTTATAATTGTAATAATCAATTTCCTGTTCTAGTACCATATTAAAACCCCCCACCACAGTAACGTTGTTATTTTTGTACTTTTTTAATCCTATTTGTGAGTTCCTCATAGAATGATGGATCGTCTTTGTTTGTCCATATACACTTACTAGCAATAGTTCCTTTTCATTTGTTGCAAATGATATGATGATAAAGTTACCATGCATGTCTGTTTCCACCTTAGTTATTTTGAATTTGAAATTATTATTAAAAAGTATTGTGACTCCTCGAGCATTCGATCTGTATGAGGAGAAAAAGCAGTCATACCCCCATTCCGCTTTTATACACTTTTCTGTATCTTTTTCAAAATGAGTGTCTTGTAGGCAATATGTAGAGTATTGTTTTTTTTCTTAAATAATGAAATATGTCTCTTCTTTTCTGATAATTCTTTTCTTAAATAATGAAATATATCTCTTCTTTTCTGATAATTCCCTAGACCTTGACAGTTTAATGATGAAATTGTTAATATGTTTGCCTTGTTACCTACTGAATCCATGGTGTTTTCCTTGTAGTCAAAAACATTACATAAAAGACCATCAAATGCCACAAGAAGAATAAAAGCAACCAACAGGAATCCAGTTCAATGTCACAATGGGCAGGCAAAAAGGAATATACTTTACAACAGCATGCATTTGAACAATCATCGTAATCATGGCTTGCGTAATTACCCCGATGTGAATCAGTACAGTCCATTGGCTATGAGAACATATAACACTATACCATGTAGCTATTACAACCAGTTTTTACAGCCCTGTCCCTCAGCAGCAACTGTTCATTATTTGAACAGAAACATTGTTTTGCCCACAGCACAGGGCACCCCCCCCAAAAAACTTGGGAGAGGACAGAACTTGTCTTGACAATCTCCCATTCCCTTGTCCCCTCATTCACACACATCCTTCTCACACACACACTTGACAACACAAGCAACATACAAATAGCAACAATTACAATACCACAGTCCACACACAAACAGAAATGCCACAAACAGAAACAATATACGCAAAAACGCACAAAATGAACACATGCTCAACACGCAAAGTACTGACTTGAGCGCTGTTCATTAATAGCCAAGTGGTTTCATCCGGATCACACATTCACAAAAAGATTTAAAATCTGTCAAAGATAGTGCTCACATGTACAACGTGAAGCAAAAAAAGTTTCGTTGAAGAGTCCATCATGCAGTCATAATCCCCCCCCCACCCCTAAAAATGCCGTACCTACCTATCCTGTCTAAATCAGGCCTCAACTCCTCCCCCCCCCCCCCCCCCCCCATCCCGCCCCCATTCTGGTAGTTTTGAATAAAAGGCATGATCAGTTACATGAGAGTTAAGGAAAGAGAGAGAGAAAGAGAGAGAGAGAGAGAGAGAGAGAGAAAGAGAGAGAGATAGAGAGAGACAGACAGACAGAGAGAGAGACAGCGCATGTGTGTGTGCGCGCATGCGTGCATATCTGCCCGCACATGCGAGCGCGTGCACGTGTGTGTCAATATAAGAAATGGGAACTGACATAAATTTTTGTTAAACATCTCACTAACATATTCGCTAGTCTAATATCTAAATTATTTCTTTCTTTCGAAAGGACTTTGACCCAGGAAAAAAAAAATGTGTATATATCACTTTTGGTGATCACCTGTCCCTGGTATGTCAAAAAACCCAAACGTTTGTGTATAAATATTGTAGAATGACTACATTCCGGTCTTCTTAAGTTGCATAAGTTGGGGGGGGGGGGGGGGGGGGGGGGGGCAGCGCACACAAATGGTGAAAAGAGAGAGAGAGAGAGAGAGGAGAGAGGGAGGGAGGGATGGGGAGAGGGAGAAAGAGGGAGCCAGGAGGGAAACGGAAAATGAGGGTGGGGAGGGACCAAAAGGGGTCATGCCATTGGTACCAAGGCCATTGGCCCCAAGGTCCACCAGCCCCAAGGCCTGCCGGCCCCAGGTCCGCATACATATGTGAAATAGACAATGGACCCTGAAACCAACGAACCCCGGACCCAGCAGACCACAGGACCAACGGACCCCGGGACCAACAAACCCTGGGATCAACGAAGCCCGGGACCAACGGACCACAACAGGACCAACGATATGCTCCCAACAAAACGCTTTGGCCATCTTTACATCCGGCACAGCGAAGGAAAACAGTTCACCTGAGAGAGGGGCAGTCTAAGTATTTTTCTTGAATTTCCCTCTGACTACATACCATCCATCCCCCGCCTCCCCTCCCCCCATCCCCCCCCCTCCAAAGCAACCGGCCAAAAGCGAAAGCAAACTTGACATGTTTCATCATCATTGCTTCTCAGAGTTTTTTTTCAGCAGATTCCTATACTTGCATCCACTCACAAGTATATATATATATATATATATAGACGAGAGAGAGAGAGAGAGAGAGAGAGAGAGAGAGAGAATTGGATAAAGGATAAGAGAGATCCAGAAAGGGACTAATAGATAAGAGGACAGAGACTGAAAAAGACAATCAGACATAAAGTTTGAATTCTTTCAAGTATTATCTGCCCTGCATATCTCCCTCTCCTCTGCAAACGAAAGCAAAAGTACAGAAGAGCTAAGAGCAGGAGAGACCACACTGGGAAGACACAAAAAACCAGAGCTGAAAACCCCCTCTTTAACCACGGAGGAGGAGGGAACCCTGTCAAAACAAAAATTCACACGCATACACACAATAAAATAAATAAAATCATTTTAAAAAGAAATAAATCAATAAATCTAAGAAAAATGTGCCAGCAGTTAAACATCCAGCATCTGAATCATGTGAAATGAACTACATTTCAAAAGGAAAAATATAAAAAGCAACTAATAACTGACTTCTGGATGGAGTGACAATTTACACCAATCTGAATCCTCCAGTACTGGCCAAATGGCTCTCCCCTCTAGGCATACGAGGGAACAAGAGCCACCGTGCACAGTATTGTGTACAGTAGTTCCTGCTCTCCCATCCACCTGAGGAAGGCCATGTGACCAAAACCACCACCTCACAAGCGTCCAAAGGACTCAAGCAAAAAGTTCATCACAACAGGACCTGATACGAAAACCACAGTTCATTGTGCTGAGCCACTGTACCCTCAAGAGAGTGCATATATCTAAGGTCAGAACAGCTCTGTTTCAGAATGCAAAGAAAAATTCTTTGAGTACTTGGCATTGCATTTGTCATGGATACTTTAAAATATAATATACTTAGCCAGTAACAAGGTGTCACAGAGTCCAAAATCTGTTTCAATACCTTCTTTACAGCCAAATATGATCAAAGTGCCCGACAGAGTCAAAGAATCACAGTGCTGACAACTGGAAGTAAGAATCTGGTTAAGGTTATTCCAAAATTTGTTCACAATATCACAATCCCATAACAGGTGTTGCATTGTCTGAATTTCTGTTTGACAGAAATTACATACTGGATCCTCAACAACTTTACAGTCATAAAGGTATTTCCTGCTGGGCAACAGATGAGGTAATACCCACATCTGAACTATTTCAGCTTTATGTCATGAAACTTACTACGTTGTTTGAAAATATTAAACCAGTTGAGATCTTCAAAAACACTGTTCCACTTTAAGATTGCTGAAAGGCCAACACCTGATCTCGTACGTATAGACTGGACACTCTTTCCTCCTTCTTTGATAGATTTCCAGACTTTTGTGTCTGCTATATCGTTCTTAGAATCAAACTTAATTACAAACTTTTGTTGATATTAAACTATAGCATTTATAATACCATTGTGCAAAAGAAAATTAGTTCTACTGAGATTTGGGTAGAGATCACTGAACTCTCTAAACGTAAGAAAAGGAAATTTTTATACTAAAATAACGTTTAATCGAACATACTTACCGTGGCTCACTAATGCAATAAACAGCAGCAGTTTGCTATCCCTGCCTTGTATACAATAAAGTCTGTATGACACAGAAAACCCCCTGAAAGGGCCTCGTGTCTTGTGCATGCTCAGATCAATACTCTTTTCAGGGTAACTAACACCCTGACTGTGAACTAAGAGAACCAGGAAGGCAGGGAGGAAGGGTGGGACTCTGCGTGAGCCACGACAAGTATGTTAGATTTAAACGTAATTTTTAGAATAAAAATTTTCTTTTAATTACACATACTATACCATGGCTCACTAATGCAGAGTAGCACTACTTGGAAGGAGGGCTCACCTGTTAACGTTTGGAGGAGAGAGTAGAGCCAGGGCATTTGGCAGAGAGATGGCATGTTGAGCCACTAAAGTTGATGTGTGATGCCCCTGGACCCATCATCATGCAGATGTGATACGTCGCCCAGGTAGAGCTGGATAAGGTGCCTGGCAAACGCCAATACGTGGCATCCAGGACACTCTTAATGCTGGCATTATGGGCTACTGCCAGCGACGAAGCCCATGCTCTAATCTCATGGGGCCTTGGTGAGAAGACAGCCTAATCCCCTTCAGATCTCGTGTACGCAGCTTTAAATACTTTTTCTCAGCCATCGAGAGATTGATGAGCGTCTGATGTCCTCCTTATAACTTTTGTTGTAAGAGAGAAACAGGTGGTGCTGCTTGGAGCAAGAAGATTTCGCACGTTTCCTATACTCCCCCGCAGAGCATGCACCGGACAGAGAGTACGGTCCTCAACATCAGGGTGGAGAATAGAAGTGAGAGGAAGAATCGTGATAGTCGGAGAAGGGGAACCTGGCAACTGTTTTTTTGCTAAAACCTGAGGGAGGACGCGAAGAGACATCGAGCCATCCGGTTTGGAGGTGACACGTCTCCAGGCAGGCCACTAAGGGCGTGGACTTCACTGCAGCACCTTCCGGAAGCCAGAGAAACGAGAAAGGCTGTTTTGAAGGAAAGGAACTTCAGAGAACTCTCCCGGATGGGCTCATAAGGGGGGAGCCTGAGGGAGGAGAGGACTAAGAATAGGTCCCAAGCCGGGGTACAGCGGGGGGATCAGGCCTCCTGTAGGGCTGCTCCCCTGACCAGATTCTGCAGAAGAGGGTCGTCCACAAAGGAGGGACCCCCCTAACTGGTGGTTAATGGTGCAAATAGCCGCCCTGTGGACCTTCACGGAGGAGGCAGAGAGCTTTTTCTCAGATGAAAGAAAAGCGAGGTAGTTTGCCACTTGACACCGAGAGGGAGAATGGGGCAACACTGCATAGGTGAAGCACCAAGAAAGCCAGCCATTCCAGTGGACACTGTAGACGCTTTGGGTGCCTGGCCTGTGAGTGTGTTCCACAAGGCCAATTACCACATGGGAGGCGCGCTTTGTGTAGACAGCGCGACCCACACAGTAGCCAGGTGTGAAGACGCAGCACGTCTGGATTGCCACGTGGAATGCCTGATCGTGGCTGAAGCAGGGACCTTGGACCTCGTTGTGAAGCTCGTTGTGAAGGTGAGCTGAATCAGAGGCACGTGAGACAGGTGCAACAGTTCTGGAAACCACACTTAGGCTGGCCAGCAGGGGGCCACAAGGATCACTGTGGCCGCGTCTTCCCTTGCTTTGCAGAGAACTTTTCCCAGAATGGGGAATGGAGGGAAGGCATAACCTGTCAGACCGGACCAAGGGATAGACAGGCAATCCACAGCCCTAGCAGCTGGATCTGGAACTGGAGAGACATACAGCTGGAGACAGTGGTTGAACCGGGTGGTGAACAGGTCTACCTGTGTGGTTTGAACCATACAGTCCAGATTGGTTCCAGGACCGAATGGACGAGAGTCCATTCTGAGGGAAGAATCATGTGCGACCTGCTGAGGGAGTCCACGAGAATGTTGATCTTCCTGGGAACGTGCTTGGTCGAGATCCGGAAGGATTGTTCCTCACATCAAGGAAAAGCTGTTCCGCCCTCAGGGACAAGGAGAGAGACCGCGCTCCCCCCCCCCCCCCCCCCCCCCCCCCAACCCCTTGCTTCTTGATGTCAAACGCCATGGTCATGTTGTCCATGTTGAGGAGAACGCGTTTCCCCTTCAGAAAGGGAAGAAACTCCCTAAGGGGCTTGAAGCACTGTTTCCAGCTCCAGCCGACTGATGTGCCCATCTTCGGAGGTCATTGCCCGGCCGCCGTCAGAGAGCTGACGTGGGCATCCCACCCGGACTGGGATGCGTCCGTGAACAAGTTCTCCTATGGAGGGGGGCGGGTGTGTGTGTGTGTGTGTGTGTGTGTGTGTGTGTGTGTGTGTGTGTGTGTGTGTGTGATATGGGGACTCCCTGAGCCAGCCGGGACTGGGAGTGCCATTGGGTCACCACCGATTGGAACCACGGACCCAGAGGGACCAGAAGGTCCCAAGACTGCAATCTCTGAGACCAACGCCTCCAAAAAGAGGCGTTGGAACAGGTGTTTTCTGCAGTTGTCCGAGGGGCACTAAGGGGCCAAGGACTCCATCAGACCCAGAAAGGAGGCCAGCTTTCTGGCCGGAGCCTGATCTAGAGAGGAGATGGGCCAAGAGGTGCTGGAGGCGAAAGAGACGCTGGGGGGTTGGAGAAACCAACCACCTGGTAGTGTCAAAGGACCATGCCCAGAAACTGGAATTGTTGCGCCGGGATGAGATCGGACTTCTCCTCGTTGTGAACAAACCCCAGATCCTGACAGAGGTCTAGAACCCAGAGAGCTTGTTGGGAGCACAGAGTGCCAGATGAAGCAAGGAGAAGCCAATCATTGAGATAGGCCTTCAGACATATTCCTCTCTCCCGAACGTGCATGCAAAGTTCTTATGCCACCTTCATGAACACCCAAAGGGCTGGGGCTAGACCAAAGGGAGAGCCCTGAACTGAAAAACGCGGTTCCTCCAAACAAAGTGGAGATACTTCCTGTCCTTTGGGTGGACTAGGAGATGGAAGTAAGCATCTTTCAGATTGATGGACACCGCCCAGTGGCCGAGGTGCATGGCATCGAGGATTGACATGGGGGTTTCCATACGAAAATGGAGGACACAGAGAAACCTGTTCAGAGACGAGAGGTCCAGAGCAGGTCTCCATCCCCCAGATGCCTTGGAGACCACAAAAATACAGCCATAAAAGCCCGGAGAGGAATGGGAGAGGACTTCCTCTGTGGCCCCCCTTGGCTAAAAGCGAAAGGACGTCCTGGTCCAAGGCCTGAGAGACCAATAGATCCCGAGGAGGAGCAAAAGGAGGAGGGAAGGGTGTGAGAGGGGCCTTTTACTGCACCCCATGGAAGATGAAACCCCGACATGATCACCCGCAGAGTCCAAGGGCTTGTGGGAAGCTGCTCCCAGGCACTGAAGTGCCGGGACAGACTGCCCACATGGTCGCCCTGGGGGGGAGGGTGAAGGACCCAGGGTCGTGGGTTAGTCATTGGGGGTGGGCCATCTGAGCAGAGGAAGGCTTCTGACCCGCCAGCCAGCCAGGGCATGTGCTGGACCTTGTTGGGTTGGTGTTTTTGCCTTGGGCCCCTCAGGATTCTGAATGATTTTCGGCCCTTTGACTGCGGAAGAACCCCCGGTGAGAAGGGCACTGAAGCCTTGCGTTTGGTCGCCGGGGCAGCGGGGCCTGAGTGAAACAAGGCAAGGTCCCACCTAATATCAGCCTGGCTCTTGATGGTCGACTGAATATGGTTCGCAAAGAGAGAGCCAGTCTTGACCGGCAAGCTCTGAGCTCTGAGGGAGGCGCGGGCGAGAGGCGGTGCGGGCAATCGAAGATGCTAATAGGACAGCATCTCTTCTCACAAGGAAGGACTGAGTTGAGGATGCAGTCTTGCAAATGCACTGGCCAATATCTGAGCCCTTCAGACATGGACTGGATAAAGGCCAAATGGCCGATGGGTCCACGGATTGGCGGAGAGCGAAGGGCTCCGAGTCGGGATCCTTTTGAGAACGGACACCCAGAACCCCCTAAGAAGGCATCCATGGTGGAGACGGCTTCGAGCCCCCTCCTAGTCGACTGTGTTCCCACTCGGCAAGGCAGCACTCTGAGAGAGCTGCCACCTGCCGTGGTTACGACTTGGACCATCTCTCTTGGAAGGAGGAGGTCCTCTTGGGAGAGGGAGAGAGTGGATTCCGGAATCATGTCATGCGCCAAGAATGCCTTCTTGGCAAATAGGAGCTTCTCTTGGCTTGAGGGAACTTCCCACACGCCAGCGCTCAGGGGAAAATCCGGGACAGAACCAGGCATGATGTCCTGTGCCTCAGTGCCCCTAACTTTTATTTGGGCCCTCCTCATACATTTTGGCTACCATAACCGACTCTTTTAAAAGAGAGGAGGGAGTAGCCGAAAGGGGATGAACCCGAGGGCAAGTTCCGCTGCCGAAGGGCAGGGAGCCCTGACCTCCCGAGAGGATGACACCCCTCGGGGACAAGGGAAGCCAGAATGGCCACCGAGTCACGGAAGGAATAAGAAGAGAGCATCTGGCCCTGGTCCTCCGACTCCGAGTCCACCGGATCGGAGCCGCAGACAGAAGGGGTGAATGCCCATTGGGGGACCGGTGTGCGGGGATAAACCGAACGGGTCCAGTCCGATTGATTCCTCGGAATTTCTGTGGGAGGGATCGGCTGTAGGCATAGGGTGGCCGGAGGGGCCTGGGAAGAAGAGGACTGTGCTGGTGGAGCGCTGGGCATAAGGCCTGGCCACCAGGGAAACCCTGGAGCAGGGGGCTGTGGAAAGTCCATGGTCAGGGGATACTGCCATTGGGCTCATGGCGCCCAAAAGCAGAGGGCCCTGCCCCCACGATGGGAAAAGGGGGGGGGGGGGGGGGGGGGGGGGGGGGGGGGGGGGGGGCTGAAGCTGCGCCTGCTGGCTCAGACCAGTATATGGGGGCCCTGATGTGCCAGTCCCCTGTCGGTTGCCCTGAAATGAGGGTGAGACCCATGCATTCTGTCCCGAATAAGAGACAGAAGCACGAGAGAGTGGAAGGGAAGCAACTGGGGCTGACTGAGTGTCGGGCCCCTGAGAGGGAGTTGTTTCCCTTGGCCCTTGGCTTGCCCGACGAGCAAGAGGGAGAGGTACACCTTTAGTCTGCCTTATCACTCGACCCATGAGCCGGGGCTCTTGCATCCTCGATTCAGCCATAAGAATCGAATTGTTGTGCAGTAGAACCGCAGCTGAACTGGAAACTGGATGCAGTAATAGGAACGACAGAACTGCAGTTGAGTCGATCGCCGTTAGGGGACAAGGGAAGGGATCGACAGAGCCACAGCTAAGTTGATCACCGTCGTAATTTAAGGGGTGTGAGTAAGAGCTCGCTGTCACAACAGAACTGCAGCTGAGTTGAGGTGAACCCTTGGAAAGAAGAAGAACAACAACAAGAACAACAACAAGAACAAGAACACGAACGAGGAGAGAGAGAGAGAGGGCGATGATGGATGAGAGAGCGAAGGCTTTTAGTGCGGCAAACGAAGACAAAGAGCCTGTTGGCGAGGTGCAGGAATCAAGGCGAGGTGCAGGAATCAATTGTACGAAAACCTCTCCAAATCCCTCGCTTTGCCACCCAGCCACCCCAGTCGCTTCACGTACGTTTCTCCCTTAAGTGAAAACCTCTGCAAGGACACCCAAAGAAACAGCAGCAACAATCGATCGATCGTGAGAAACCATAAACTACTTAGCTTGCTCAGAGTACACGAGGCTAACGGGAAATGGCTGCCAAGAAAAGAGGACTGATCTGAGCATGCGCAAGACACGAGGCCCCTTCAGGGATTTTTCTGTCCGTACGGACTTTATTGTATACGTGGCAGGGATAGCAAACTGCTACCCGCTTACTGCACTTAGTGAGCCATGGTTATATAGTATTGTGTAATTAAATATATTATTATGTTAGCTTCAACTAAATGTGACTGAATGCCACTTTCTAGCAAAAAAGTGTGCTTCGCTGTTAATCTGTTTAGTATGGCAATAAGTTCACTTAGCAAAATCTGGAAAGAACCATACAATATTGTGTCGATCTGAATTGGAACAACATAGACAGAATGAATGGAGCTTTATCAGATGATGCTGTTTCTCAAATTATACTTCTTCTCAATCTGTATAGGTTGTTCCGAATTGTAGTTTCGGCGGCTTTCAGTATCTTTTCGTGTTCTATGGGCCTCGCACTCTGGGATTCTTCGACCCCACTTCCACGCGCTCCCCTCAGAGTTCTTGAAAGGATTCAACATAAACCAAACATGATATCATCACACTCAAGTGCTGTCCATTTAGCTCATCTCACACCAGTCTCACCCAGGTCGCTGTCCTGTGCCGCAAGACACTCCAGTGGGAGGTACCAAAGAAAATGCCTCGTCCGCCCTTGGTCCTATTATTAGTGTTGTACTGGGCTGTCTTATTCTGCATAAAATAAACCAAAATTCAAGCTCCTTCACATTCCAGACTCAAAAAACCCCCATAAACTGCTGTTGAAGGAAATCGGCGGACTAGCCACTGGGAAATCGGGGGGGTACATCCAAAGCTAACAAACAGTAAAACAGATTCCTTATTTTACAGCCGGGGGTTGGGGAGCAGCCATCCCCCCTCAACACAGCGGGGCTTGACTTAGACATAAATTAAGTGGCGGAGAGAAAAGAGGTACAAAAATTGGGGTGAGAAAAAGTCAAGATGTGGATGTAACAAACGATAAACAGGAACAGCTGGCAGCTTTTCGCGCCAGTTTAACTGTTGTTGACAAAATTTGTATCCCCTGGTAGGTTTCATTTACTCCACTTAATACTGCAAGCCACAATAAAAATTATGGGTATTGAAAAAATTACCCATTGAAAAACCTAGCTAGCGGCCTAGTTCGAAAGATTTGCAGTGCTGAGTTTCTGTCACAACAAAACAACGTAGACCCCAGCCCCAAAAATAGAAATGCACAACGTAAACACTCACGTCCCCTCCGTGTTTGTGACATAAACCCTCTCCTCGTGCCACTCGCCCACCCCTTACTGAAAAAAACGCCTCCTCACTTCATCTAGGTTCCTTCTCTTCTTTTTTCGTTTCGCCCGGACCCGACTGAAGCCATCTTCTTTTCGTGGGTGTGTCAGTTTCCACCACCCAGCGAGATTCACACCACGCGGATCGTGGCTCGCGTTCCGTAACCGAACCGCATTTGTGGTCCAAGCTTGGGGCACCAGGACTAGTGACAACCCATCCAGTCACAATGCATGTCATCAACGAAAATCCCCCGCAACCTTTCCCCATTTGTTCGAGTGGAATTGACGCACCTGGTAGTCAAGAGATGTTCCACGTTCACGCCCCACGAAATCAACAGATATCTGGTAAGATAATCCGTTGCAACGTGTATAGTTTATTAGCGAAGGACACAGAAAGCAATAGGCTAGTTGTATGCAAGTATCCATCGCGGTGGGGTTTGGGAGCATGTAGAGGGGTGGCCTCTAAGTGTCAGCAGTCTCCCGGGTGTTGTGTCGTCCTGCTGCTGTCGGTGAGTGGAAACACTACCAGAGAGCCAATGGGTTGGGTTCATTGTTCAATTTTCACAATAATGGGCTGGGGCAGACATTATTTGTACCACTCCCTGACATATGAATTTAGATTTGGGGCCTCCTGGCGGATCTAAACCTTCGTCATAACACCAAATTAAGTCCTGAAAGTCGCTAAGAGTTTCCAGCTCGGAAAATAGCGACAGGGTCACCGACCGAATTTCGGTTCGCTGGTACTTAATTTTGGAGTAGATTCATATTGACCGAGTAAATATCAGTCGCCTGCACCAAAGAGGGTGTGAGAGGACAAACCCCGCCCACATGAGGT
>JADBJO010018961.1:0-5000 GCA_016801955.1 Conus betulinus
ATTAATCTGGCTCCAGCCTAGCAAGGCCTCGCTGGAGAGGTAAAACTGACCCTGGCACAAAACAGCCCCTCCCCCCCTCCCCCCCTAATTGGGGGGGGGGGGGGGGGGTAATCTGGCAACAGCCCAGAACAGCCCCTCTGGAGAGTTAAACTGGACCTGTCCAGAACAGTCCCCCTCCAGGAGAGTTAATCTGACACCATCATGGAACAGCCCCTGGAGAGTTAAACTAGTCAAGGCCCAGAATAGCTCCCCAGCTAAGGGAGTTAATCTGGCACTGGACCAGAACAGCCCCATTGGGGTGTTAAACTGAACATAATCCAGTACATCCCACCCCCATCCTGGAGAGTAAATGTGGCACCAGCCCAGAAACAGCCCTGCTGGTGAGTTAAACTGAGCCTGGCCCAGAACAGCCCCCCTACTGGGGAGGTTATCTGGCACCGGCCCAGGACAGCCTCCTGGAGAGTAAAACTGAAACCTGGCCAGAGTAAACCCCCTCCTGGGGAGTAAAAAATTGCAAAAGCCTAGAATAGCGCCCTGGAGAGTTAAACTAGATCTGGCTCAGAACAGCCCCCCCCCCCCCCCCCCCCCCCCCCCCCCCCCCCCCCCCACACACACACACACACACCTTGAAGAGATAATCTTTGCACCGGCCCAAAACAGCCCCCTAGAGAGTTAAACTGGACCTGCACCAAAAACAGCCCCCCCCCCCCCCCTTAGAGAGTTCTGGCCAAAAATAGTCCCCCACCTGGGGGGGTTAATCTGGTACTAGCCCAGAACAGGCCCCCTAGAGAGTTAATCTGGACCTGGACCAGAACAGCCCCCCTCCTGGAGAGTTAATCTGATTGTAGCCCAAAACAACCCCATAGAGAGTTAAACTGGACCTGCCTCAAAACAGCCCCCCACCTTGGGAGTTTATCTGACACCAGCCAAGAACAGCCCCCTTAAGAGTAAAACTGGACCTTTTCCAAAACACCTCCCACCTGGGGAGCTAATCTGGTACTAGCCCAAAACAGCCCCCTTGAGAGTTAAACGGGACCTACCCAAAAACAGCACCCTACCTGGGGAGTTAATTTGGCACCAGCCCAGAACAGCCCCCTAAAGAGTTAAACTGGACCTTCCCCAAAACAGCCCCCACCTGGGGAGCTAACTTGGCACTAGCCCAGAACAGCCCCCCTGGAGTGTTAACTTGACCTGGTCCAGAAAAGTTTTCTCCCTGGAGAGTTGATCTTGCACCACTTAGAACAGTCCCTGTTGGAGAGTTAAACTGAACCTGGCCCAGAACAGCCCCTCTCCTGGGAAGTTAATCTGGCACTAGCACAGAGCAGCCCCCTCTAGACAGTTAAACTGCATCCGGCACAGAACAGCAAGCCCCGTCTACCCCCCCCCCCTCCCCCCCCCCCCTCCCCCGCCCCCTCCTCCTAGTGAGTTAATCTGGCACTGGCTCAGAACAGCCCCCACTGGGGAGTAAACTTCCACTGCACCAAAACAGCCCCCCACACTCCACCACTCTTAGGGCCTAGGGAGTCAATTTGGTACCAGCCCAAAACAGCCCCCCGCCGGAGAGTTAAACTGACAATAACCCTTAACAAACTAGACCTGCCCCAAATTACTCCACCCCTCATTCCCCCCCCCCCCTACACACACACACACACACTCACTTCATGGAGAGTTAATCTATCACTGGCCTAAAACTGCCCCCCCCTCACACCCCCTCGGGAGTCAAACAGGACCTGTCAAAGAAGAGCACCACTCCCTGTTCTGGGGAATTTTTTTTTTTTTTTTTTTTTTTTTTTTTTAACCTTTTAATTGCTTCATAATAAGTGAATCAACATAAAGCTAGCAAAAAAATAGTAAAGAGAGAGAGAGAGAGAGAGAGAGAGAGAGAGAGAGAGAGAGAGAGAGAGAGAAAGAGACGGATGGAGGGGGAAGAGAGAGAGAGATTGGATTGGGTTTGTACGTGACCTCAAATGTTTTCAGTAACATGTTTTAAATCAGGTTTTGGATGTTGGACAAACAAGCTGTAAAACACAGTGGAGAGTACATGGGTAAACAAGACCTATATCAACCATATGTAGTGTAACATACAAATATGAAAATTTGATTACATGCGGGAACAAAGGTAGCCATTTTTCAGAAGAAAATAAAAATGATCACCTGAAATTAAGTGTATGCTGATCATAAGAGAACAGATGGGCAAAGGATAATGATTGTTAGGTGAATCAAATGAATTTGACACAATCCGATATAATGTTTTTTATACGTATAACTGTATTTTGTAAAGTATATTATTGATTGATTAGTCGTCAGATAATAATGGTGTGTATGTTATCCATTTGTTAGAAAATTTTTTCTGGTTTAATTGTAAACAGGCATTATATTCTTCGATTTTATATCTGAATTTTAATTTTTTCAGGAAGACAGACATCTGTGGATTTTGTTTCATTAGTTTACAAGTATACAAATAGTATTTTGCAAACAATATTAAGAAAGAAAAGATGCTGTCTGTAAAAATGTTACTGTCATAACCGAGCAACACAAATGATTCTGTTAATCGTACATTTCTTGCATTTTATACACCTTTCTTTCATTAAATCAATGAGATTGTTCCAAAAAACCTGTACGATGTCACATTTCCAAAACATGTGATCAATACTATCCTTGTGCATTCCACAGAAATTACAAGTATCGTGATCAACTATTCCAATTTCCTTTAGGATAATGTTCGTACCTAGGCATCGATGTACAATCTTCAACTGAAACCATTTAAGCTTTACGTCATTTATTTCATGTATATAGTGGAAGCACGATTTCCAGTCATGGATTGTTGAGAGCTTTAAGTCCCATTTGTAACAGCATTTTGGTCTCAGATTATTTTCTACCATTATATCATAGTACAGTTTTGAGCCTTTGTTAATTGCAAATATGTTCCTAAAACAAAGTGATTCGTTTAGATGTTTATTATCCTTGATCGTAATATTATACTTTTTCACGCAATCGTTTATTGCTGATGTATAACCGGCAAAAGTAACAAAGTCAATGTTTACATTATATTTTTCTTTGAACCGCATATGCGACAAAATCTTCCCATTATCATCAAAAAAACTGCGCAAGATTGTAGATACCTTTGTTTGTAAGCTCTCTGGAAACAATAAATTTCTTCCCTACTTGAATTCGTTTATTGTAAAAAATCGGCTCGGCTAGAAGTTCCGCGGAATTCTTAGGTGTACATTTATAATAGAAAACATTCATTGCCTCGAAGACATCCTTCCAAAAGTGATTGTATTTTGCAAAACTGGAGACAAACTCAGGACCAAATTTATTAATCAGAGGCCATTTGGGAAAGTTTTTCAACAAAATATGTTTCCATTTATGAGTTGATTTTTCCGCTTTTCTAATCCCAAGACAGCTTCAAAGATAAAACAAATGTCTTTAAGTCAGGAATACCAATGCCACCATTTTAATACTTTTGTGTGAAATTTTGCGGCTAATTTATCTGTCTTTTTATTCCAAACGAATTTGTAACAGATACGTTGACATGTCTGAAAAAATATATCAGGTGGATTCGGTAAAAGTAGCCACAAATGAGTCAATTTTGAAAGAATAATTGATTTTAGTATGGCAACTCTGCCAAGTGGAGTTATCTGTCGTTTTACCCATACTTTGAATAATGTTTTATATCTGTCAATCTTTCCGAATAATTTATGTTAATACATTCTCTAAGATCGTTCGTAAAAACCACATCCAAGTATTTTAAATTTTGATGGATTCCAGTCCATTCCCAAATGTTCCATGTAACGGATTTCACTAGTTTTTTCTGCTTCCCAACCAAATAGCGCTAGTTTTGCCTTTGTTCATATGGAGGCCTGACACACACCCAAACCGAGCAAGAACGTCGATACATGTTTCAAAAGATTTTTTCTATCCCCTGCAAGCAGGAATTCAGTGTCATCAGCATATTGAGACAGTTTGTATTCAATGTTATTCATTCTGATCCCGTGAATATCTGGATTTTCTCTTACCATTATAGCTAGCACCTCGACACAAAGTACAAACAAATAGGGGGATACGGGGTCTCCTTGTCTGCATCCTCTTTTAACTTCCAACCAATCTGATACTGACCATTTACAATAACACAAGATTTTATATTGCTATAAAACACATTTATCCATCTGCATATATCTTCTGAAATCCCAAAAGCTTTTAATACCTTAAACATAAATTCCCAATTAATTGTGTCAAAAGCTTTTTCAAAATCTATGTTCAGTAATAATCCTGGTAAATTGTGCTTATCTAAGTAGGCTATTGTGTCATAGATTAATCTCAAATTATCACCTATGTATCTATTTCTAACAAATCCTGTTTGGTCTTCATTAATAACATGTGGTAGTACATTTTTCAAACGATTAGCAATGCAAGAAGATCCGATTTTATAAATGACATTTAAAAGTGAGATAGGTCTCCAATTCTTCATGTATTGTCTTGGCCTGTCACCTTTAGGAATGCACGTAATGATACCTTCCCTCTGTGCACAAGATAGTTCCCCCTTCCTGAAACTTGCATTTAGGGCTCTAACAACAAAATATCCCTATCTTTTTCCAAAACACTTTAAAGAACTCTGCACTAAAACCATCTGTGCCTGGACTTTTATTATGTTTCATATTATTCAGGGCACAAGTAGCTTCTTCTAGTGTAATTTCGCCCTCCAATTCACTTGCCTCTGTATCATCCAAGCATGGAACATTATTGACTAAATCTTTAATTTCACAATTTTGTACACCACTTTCAGCATATAAAGACTTATAAAATCTCTGTACCTCTTGGATAATGTCTTTCTGTTTCACTAAAATATTGTCTTGCTGGTCTATGAGTCTTGGCATATTTTTACTAACATAATGACGTTTTTCTAAATTACAAAAATAGCTACTTACTTTCTCTCCGTCAGCTATCCATCTGGCCCTCGACCTCAATAGTACTCCTTCTATTCTTTTTTCCCGTATCTC
>JADBJO010018961.1:10000-12500 GCA_016801955.1 Conus betulinus
GTGCATTTCAGTACGCTGTACACAACAGAAGAACCGTCCAGACTGTTAAGAGCAAGGGGGGGGGGGGGGGGGGGGGGGGGGGGGGGGGCGTTATCTCTACCTATATTGCATTTTTCATTAATTACATGTACTAGTCATACATAATCAACGCTACTATCTAACTTCTCTTTGATGGTAGCAAAAAATATACCAACACTACAACAGAAAAAAAAAAAAAAAAAGGGTATGTACATTCACCGCACCTCCAATCGTGAACAGTCCCAATCACCTCGTAATTGAGACCATGATAAAACAGAAAACAGATTCTTCATAACAGCACCTTACTTAGAAGGTATTTTGAGCTTTTATGAACTTTTACGTGTGGATCTACATAGCAAGAGAAAGAAAAGGAGAGAGAGACGGCTAGGGGCTGAGGGGAAAGACAGAGAAAGAAAGAAAGAGTGAGAAAGAAGAGACAGAGAGAAAGAGACAGAAAGAGAGCGAGAGAGAGGGGGGGGGGGGGGGGGGGGGGGGGGCAGAGATAAATGAATAAAGAAAGAGAAGACAAGGGAAAGGACTACTAAATTCTTGTTCTGAAAATTAAACCGACAATAAGTAGACGCTTCCCCCACCTTTAACTCCTCTCTCTCCCTCCCCCCCCCCCCCCTCTCCCCCCCCCTCTCTCACACACACTCACATATACGGACACACACGCGCGCGCGCGCGCGCGCACACACACACACACACACACACACACACACACACACACACACACACACACATACATTCTTGCTATATCCAAAAACAAAACAAAACAAAACAAAAACAAAACAAAAACAAAAAAACTAACAGCAAAAATCTGTATATGATAATTTCAAATTCACTCACGCCATTTCTCTCCTGAAGTATGAGTCAATATCCATCTTTAAATCTATTTTCAGAGTCTTTCCATTTTTCAATTTTGCCAAAATTTTCCCATTTGATGACCAAGTGGCCATCGTTGCAGAGTGTGCACTAGCTTTCTTCAACAGTTTGTAGTTGGCCTGGGTTAAGTCCTCTGCTACAGTCACTCCGGTCTGCTTCAATTTTCTCCGGGCGCGGTCAACACCTCTCCGCGCTTCCTCCGTGAAAAAAATCGAAGAAGAAGGATGGGGCGCGGCCTCGCGCCTCCCGTGGTCATCCTCCCGACCGGTGGGCCACCTCGATATCAGCTGCCGACACAGAGACGCCTAGTTTTTGAGTAAAAACGTCAACACATTTCTTGACGCAATCCTCCGCTGTCTCTCCTCCTGCGCTTCTCTGATGCCGTACACACGTACGTTCCACGAACGACCGTGTTGTTCACTGTCGTTGTGTTCACTTCTTAAAGAGCTGGTTTCTTTGGATATCTCGGCCAATTGTGCTTTTAGTTCTGTATTTTCCGCGCGCGTTTTTGATAATCTCACAAGAAAGTTTGTCTCTTTCATTTTGTAGGTCCATAACAGTGCCTTCTAGTACTTCTATCCTTTTAGTCATCGAGACTCTCAGTCTCTCTATCTCCTCTTTCAGCTCCTCTCTCACCTGATGAACATCTTCCTTCGTAGAGAGTTTTGTCAAAGCTGCTTTGATTTCACATAAAGTCTCTTGCACTGTCATTTCGTCTATACTGCTATCTAAATCTTGTTTCTGTTTTTTGCTCAAGATTTTGCTCTCTTGGTTCGGGCTGGTGACACTCGCTTCACTCGACGACGACGAAGATGGTTTCCGCTTTTCACCTCCTCTTCCAGGAAAGTATTTAGAAATGGCTGAAGTCATTTCCTTATATTCTCCTGCCATTGCACATCTTCTGATTTAATTAAGTTTGCGTCCTTGTAATTTTAGTTGTCCATCTCTTTGAGAAACAGAAGGGGAAAAAAAAAAAAAAAAAAAAAAAAAAAAAAAAAAAAAAAAAAAATCACAGCGCCACGCTCACCTCACCACTAACATCTGCATCACTCCATCGTGCCACACAGAAGGTTAACACAACGTGTCACTGTTTTCACAGAAAGTAAATCGGCCGTTTCCCGCACAGTAGTTCCATGCACATAGTCCAACTTTGACACAACTTGATTCACAGACTGCAGAACATGGGAGGTCACATATAAGACTTGAAAGCCTGTCGTGTTGCGGAGCACTCGTTAGACACGTCCGACCACTTCGGCGAGCGGAAGTCAAGTTGTTCTGGGGAATTATTGTGGGACTGGTCCAGAACAGCCCCCATGAAGAGTTAACCTGGACCCACGCCAGAACAGCTCCCATCCCCATCCCCACTCCTCCCACCCTCCTGGGGCGTTAATCTAGCACCGGCCCCCCCCCCCCCCCCCCCCCCCCCCCCCCCCCCCCCAGGGGGGAGTTAAACTGGACATGGTCCCGAACAGCTCACTATCACACACTTTCCTGCCCAATGCCACGCTAAACAGACAGAGAGAGAGGGGGGAGAGAGAGAGAGAGAGGGTGAGACAGACAGACAAACAGACTGACACACACACACACACACACACAC
>JADBJO010018961.1:15000-20000 GCA_016801955.1 Conus betulinus
CAGGAATTCATGGTCTGTGTACGAAGAAGAAAAGTACTCAAAGTAAAGGAGCAAAAGCTAAATTGCAAACTGACTTTTTATCTTCACAGATAGCGTATTAACAGACAGACTCAGAGGTGTTGTGAGTTCGTTTTGAAAAATATAAACAGATACAATAGAATTCACCACAAAAAAGCTGAAAGTAGACTAGACTATGCAAACTTTGATTAACAACAACCAAAACAGTATTTGAAATAAACAAAATAAAACCTCCATTTCCAGCTAAGACTCACTTCTAAAAGGATGAAGCCAAAATCCAGGAACAGATGCTGGTCTTCAGTTTAACTCCCAGGGCGTCATTTTGATGCCAAAAGTTTGGGCCCAGAAGAACTCCTGGGAGGTAGGTTGGAACAGCACCAGTCTAACCGTCCAAGGGGGTGGGGGCCTGATCTGGCGCTGCCCCAAATGAACTCCCGGGAGTTAGTTTAGAGTCAAATGTTTAGGTTTAAAACAACTCCCTGGGTGTTATTCTGAGACAGGTAGGGGTTCATTCTAAAACAGGCCTAATGAACAGAAAAGAGAAGAGGGGGGGGGGGGGGGGGGGGGGTTCTGGAATAACTCCCGGGAGTTAATAATCTGGGACAGTGCCAGACTGACTACCGGGAGTTTAAACTGGGAGGGGGGAGGTTCCACCACGTTACACCGGACAAGCTCATGACGTTCCCCAAGTGACTTAAATCAAACACCAGTGTTCTTCTTACCGTGTGGAATGTGGAATAGTGCCATCATTTCAACAACCACCACAAGCTTTATACTGATCATGTACAGTGTCAAATTCCATCTACGCCCCCAATACACCAAACTTATATCTGTTCATAAAAGACCAGTTTTCTTTACTGATATAAACGGGGGAATTTTGTGGGTTTTGTTTTCTCTTAAGAAATACAAGAAGCAAGCATACTTGGTCTTTGTCAACAATTACTTCCCTTGGCAAAACATTCGTGTCATCTCTCTCTCTCTCTCTCTCTCTCTCTCTCTCTCTCTCTCTCTCCAATTACGTGCACATGAAAACGTGCATATTACAAGAGATATTGCAATGTGTATTTCTTATGCATTGAAAAAAAGAGAAGAACATCTATCCCACGCATTATGAATAATTAGTTACCCTCATAAATCAGCATTATTAGTTCCTCGAAAAATATACTTTTTTGTCATTACTCTTTTTTCTCTTTAAGTGTGCACTGTACCTCACATGTTTAAAGGCCGGAGGCCTGAAACCTTAACATTGTGTTCAATGTGTTCTCTCTCTCTCTCTCTCTCTCTCTCTCTCTCTCTCTCTCTCTCTCTCTCTCTCTCTCTCTCTTCACTTTGCCATGTTCGTAATATTTAATTGCATCTGTGTCTTTTTATCATAAAAAGGTGAGCGTTTCTCTCTCTCTCTCTCTCTCTCTCTCTCTCTCTCTCTCTCTCTCTCTCTCTCTCTCACTCTCTCTTTCCTCACTTTGCCATGTTCGTAATATTTAATTGCATCTGTCTCTTTTATCATAAAAAGGTGAGCGTTCTCTCTCTCTCTCTCTCTCTCTCTCTCTCTCTCTCTCTCTCTCTCTCTCTCTCTCTCTCTCTCCTCACTTTGCCATGTTCGTAATATTTAATTGCATCTGTCTCTTTTTATCATAAAAAGGTGAGCGTTCTCTCTCTCTCTCTCTCTCTCTCTCTCTCTCTCTCTCTCTCTCTCTCTCGGGAGGTCGTGAACTGCGTTTCAGTCGAGCAGTCATGCATTGATGGCTGTGTAGTTTCCTTATTTGGGCAGATATTTGCAAAGTACCTTCCTCAACTTACCAGTACCCCCACCAGATACCATGCCTTCAGCAGCACTCGCTTTTAGGGCGAGCTGTGGCAGGTTCGTCCACATCTACATCGCTTTTATGTCGTATCGAGCCAGGAAGAAGACGGCTATGCGGATCGCCACGTTGACACCGCGTGCGAAGCTGCACGATATAGCCCTTGGCCTGCTCCTAGCCTTCATTTTCCAGCTGTGCTGGGTCAGGAACACGACGATGGAGTCCGTCCTGTAGTGTGTGCCAGCAAGAAGCTCAATCCAGCTGAGCGCAACTATTCCATCGTGGAGAGAGAATGTTTGTCTCTGGTGTGGGCGGTTCAGAAGTTTGAACCCTACCTTTATGGGATAGAACTACAGACAGACAGACCACTCACCTTCAATATTTGGAGAGGGTCAAGTCGCCCAGTGGTCGGATTACCAGATGGGCATTGTCGCTTCAACCTTTCCAGTTTGTGGTGGAGGCAATTCCGGACATGAAAATGTGGCTGCAAATTTCTTGAGTCGTATGGAGTAAGGGCTCTGTGCTGAGAACTTAAAGCAGTAGAAAAAAAAAGAGGGTTTATTGTTACTTTCCAAATGCTGTAACACTAAGAACTTGTTCGTGCGTTCCCTTCAGGTTTTTTAATTCGAAGGTATGCTTTAAATCTTGGGGAAAGGGTATTGTCACGCACGAACTGGTTACAGGTCGCCTCAGCGACAATTGTGGAGTGTGGCCCGTCCATTGTAGGTGGGCAGTGGACATGAAGTGCGTGATTCCTGTCGGAGGTATGCTTACCTGTAAATTCTTGGGGGGGGGAAGGAGGAGAACGCTTAGACTCACCGGAATGGTGGGTTTTACGTGTGTAAACGAACACTCGTGAAATTGGAGTTCTTCGATGTGATCGGAGAATTCCGTGCATGTGAATGCTGTCTTGTGTGTTTCCGAGGTGAATTCGGAGTGTCGTCGTGTGTCTGCAAGTCCGTACGAATTGAGAGGCTTCATCCACGAGGGTGGGTTGGCCTAGTGCTCAGGGTTATTTCTGCCGTTGGGGCAGGGGTTCTGGGTATGCCCTCGACCGACTTTGGAAGGTTTGGCTACCTGAGCTTTTCACTGTCGGTGTTTCAGTGTTCAGTGATGGGTTCTGCATCTACCAGGGCGTTGGCTGTCTGGCAGTGTCCCGGTGACTGAGGGTGTCGTCCAGTGTGTGTCGTTCCTGTTTTGACCCTACCTGGGTTTTGACTGTCAGCGTTTCAGTGTTCAGTGATGGGTTCTGCATCTACCAGGGCGTTAGCTGTCTGGCAGTGTCCCAGTGACTGAGGGTGTCGTCCAGTGTATGTTGCTCCTGTTTGTCCAAGGTGAGCGTGTAAAGTAGCGGAAATTCTGAAGGGCTGTAAAGTCAGTTGTTTGCAGATATTGTTATTTCATCATCCTTTGAATTTCAGTCCCCAGAACTGGAGGATTTTTTTAAAATTTATTTTCATTCGCAAAGTTTTCTTTTATGTGAGTTCGACAAAGGGGATAATTCTGTGGGGGGAGTAGAGAAGAGAGTGAGGAAATTTAAATGCACGGAAGTTTGAGGGAAAAAAAGATGTAATTTGAACTTAAAGTCAAGGAAAGTCACAGGTGTAGGAATAAAATAATGTGTTTCTGATCTACGTTGATGCAGATAACTGGATAGTTTCAGTGGTATTGATGTGCTAAGACAGGTGTGTTGTTGTACTTGGTAGTAGTGGTCGTAGACGTACAGAAATATTGTTTTCAAGTTTGGTAAACATTGGTTATTTTCTGAGAGTGTAGGTTTGTGTCGGAGGACCAAAAATTTTAGTATTAAAAGAGACGAGTCTGTCATGTAGCGCGTGGCGGGTGCAGAGTGTAGACTGCATGCGCGTGTCCGTGCGTGTGTGTGAAGTTTATCGATCGATAGGTGACGGGTGGTGGTACTTCGGGTAGACACGTTTTGTAGAGTTTCACTTTTGATGTTTGAGCGTGGAACCAAACTAGGTTGGATGGGCGGAAAGGTAAATTAGGGATTATTACATTATTTTTTTATTATTATTATTATTAAAGATTTGCAGGTGAATTAATGATCATGTTAAATACAATAGTAGTATCGGTTAGACTACTTAGTATAGTTTATCACAATTGAAATAAAAAAAAAGAGAAACAGCAGATGATAGTTAAGGTGTTTCGGATACTTAGGGATTGTGCTTTAGAAGTCTGCTCTTGGTGTGTGTGTGTGTGTGTGTGTGTGTATACGGTTCTTGTTTTAGTTGACTGGGGTGCGCCAGTATTCCCAAAAGTGTTCCCCAGCATTGTGGAGTCAGTAGGCAATGTTTAAGGTAATGTATAGCAGCACTCGGAAATCCTTGTCGAGCTTATGTAATTGGTAAATTGTCCTAGCGCTTGATAATTTCTGATAACATTTGCGGGATTATGATTGTGCCTGCTAGGAAACTAGGACACCCAGGTTCAATTCTATTGTTTTGTTTCGTGTTTCGCTGGAGATGTGTTTGATTATTCTATTAAGCATGTTATTAGGTGATAGGCCCTGAACCGTGACTGTAGTAGTCACTAACGTTCGGTTGTTTGTTGGAATAAATAATGATTTATGATCTTACTGAATCATTGTGTCTTGGAGACTTCGATGGGGACTGAAGTCGTGGGAATATAATTCGGATGGTATAATCACTGTTATGAGGGAATAGTCACATGGCATTGATGGAAATGGAAAGTCAATGGAATCGATTTAAATTTGTGATGGAAAGTTTCTGGTGAGAGAGGTTTGATGTCAGGGTGGCTGGTTGTATAAATCAAGGTTTTAAAATTCCGATCAGCTGTCGCACTTTGGGGTTGTGACGTGACGTGTACATCTCAGGACTATATTAGAGTCAACATGAAATGCTAAAAAAACATGAAAACATTCAGAGCTGTTGACTTAAGTGAAGCAGCAAATGACTTTATTTTTCTGTGGTAGTAAGACATTTCCTTTTTTTACAGGTTCCGGTGAGTTTTCTTGCTTTCTCCTGCACAGCGAATCCCTGAGGGTCGGCCTCTCGGGTGGGGGGGGGGTCGTCTTACCTCCACTTCTACTGTCATCCCTGCCCATTCCTCTGCCTGGAGTGGGGACGCACCTGGATCCGGCAGGGTGTCTTCCGGACTGGGTGCCAACTCCAGCTTCCACAGTCCCAGTGGTTACAGTTC
>JADBJO010018961.1:25000-34279 GCA_016801955.1 Conus betulinus
GAACCAAAGATGTCTTTGACAAAACTGGTATTTCTCATCAGTTGTTTTGCATGGAGATTTCAGAGTCCAGTTTGAATATTTTGGGGGACTTGGAGTCAGTTGGCATATGTGACAGAGAGTCTCCAGTAGTTGATCCGGTGTTGGATGATTTCAACAAAAAAGGTTCAGTTCTCTGGAGACAGATATGAGGTGTCTCTTCCATGGAAGGCTGAGGATATGAGACCCACACTTCTTGACAATGAAAAGCTGGCTCAGTCTCCTTTGGGTCACTCGAGTCGTAAACTCAGCAAGGATCCTCAATTGGAATCTAGATATCATGAGGTTTTTTCTGCGATATGTTGAGAGAAAACATGATTGAAGAGATTCCTCAAGATGATATGGTTTGCTCTTACCCAGTATTTAATTTGCCACATCATCCTGTGGTCGAGGAGTCTAGTCTGACAACAAAGATTCGTCCAGTGTTTGATGCTTCAGCCAAAGGGTTTAATGGAGTTTCATTGAATGATTGTTTGGAGTCAGGTCCTAGTTGATACCTGACTTACCTGGAATTTTAGTACGGTTCAGGTGATGGAAGGTGGCTCTGTCTGCTGATGTAACAAAAACAATTAACGTAATCTTCAACCAACAAATCCACCTACCTCTTCCCCCATGTTAAACAGAGTATCAAATTGAATATGAATTTAACTGTTCAGTACGTGTGCTCTAATATAACTTTGAACTAATATGCTGAACATAACTTTGAATTAATACATTTTCATTAATGGGACTATAAATAAGTTAAGAAACCTCATCAAGATGGATCTTCAACTCTCCTTTGCAGTTGGAACACTCGAACTATGTTTTCAAAGAAAAGGTCAATTATTGTTATTATTATTATTGTTGGGAGTCTCTACAGAACTGATTTTACAGAGACTTCAAGTGGGGGAGAATGTCTAAGGTCACGTTATTTGTTTTGGATGTTTTGCATCTACGTATAGTGACCAGTGTTATTTCAAGCTCTCAACTCTAGAAGTACAGAAAAAATATATGAGCTATCAACGACCGTTGGTGGCTTCGAGTCTTTTTTTTTACTAAACCCCCTGTGTGGTTTGTGATATGTTTCATATTTTATTGTCAGCATTGTTTTCGCCATATATACTACAAACAGTCCCTAAAATACTGTACGAAAAGTACTATCTTCTACATGTATTTTTCAAGATTGTCACTATCTCCTTACAATTAAAGAATATTTTTGAGAGAGAGAGAGAGAGAGAGAGAGAGAGAGAGAGAGAGAGAGAGAGAGAGAGAGAGAGAGACAGACAGACAGACAGACAGACAGACAGACAGACAAAAAGAGAGAGATAGAAACATAGAGACAGAGTGCCAGACAGACAATAATTGTAGACCTGTTTCCTCCTATAGAAACCGATATGGATAAATGACTAAAGACGAGGGAGTGTGAGAAGGGGGTATCATGGTCACGATCCAGCAGATGTCGGACTGACGCAGTAGCCCAACGCGCTGGTCGGACCTTGTTGGTAGAAATTCGACAATACGTCGCCGTGATGGATGGTCTCATATGTGAAACGCAGTCCTTTCTAATATGAATGAGGATGGGGATGACGAAGATGATGTGTTAGAGTTCCATTCTAGTGTGACAACATGACAGGGTTGTGCTGCACCCTTCCTTCTAGGGAATGTCCAGGATTCAGTCAGGGCTGCAGTGGAAGCTATGGTTGTTTTATGTTTCTTCGTCATCATTTTTTTTTTTTTTTTTTTTTTTTTTAATGATCCATTCGTTGTCAAGCTTTGGTTTGGTTATTCAGTTATTTGTAACATTTTGGTAAATAAATTCATTCACTCATTCATTTATTCTAACGTTTATCTAATCGTTTATTTTCTCAGTCCCGTCAGATGGATTATCAAAGGTCCATTATCATTCTATTCATTTATGTATTCATGTCAGGGATCACATCTTTAGTGGGATCGGTTTGGTTTTCATTTGTTCATTAAATTTCCATTTTGAATACACCTGTTGTGTCCACACACATTTTTATAACAGTTTACTCATGTACATCAACATTGATTTGCATCAGTTATTCAGTTCTTAATTTATTCGATTACCGACTTATCTATTTAATTTATGTTTCATCAGGGCAATAATAATTCATGTACATCTTTCACTTATCCAATGCTTTATTTCATGCCTAGTTTGTCTAGTCGGCTGACTAGTAAAGGATTCATCACAAAAAGGAAGGAGAAGAAGGTATAATTTTGTTGGGCAAATTACAGTCACCAACCTCCCACCATGAAGTGATCATCTACCAGGAATGATATTAGCTGAGAGCGCTATATGATTTGGTGAGTTTAGCGTGTATATGGCTGCCGAGTGCTCTCAATATGGGAAAGGAAACAAATCGCATTTCATGGTTTAGCAGTAACAGAAGCTGATAGCTGATAGTCGCTCTTTAGACAGATGAGTGTTGTGAAAACACACCAGTGCAGGAGAGACTTGGCTCTGCACAGAGGTAGTCACCGTGTATTATCATTCCACTTGCAGGAGAGTGGTCTGGCAGCCCCTTTCCTCTTCAGTATGACAATTCAGGAACAGCGTCAGTATCTCCGGTAAGACGTGGTTCTTGGGAGGTGGGAGGGGCGGGTGAGTGTAGACAGTGGCATAGGGGTGAGGCTGGAGCAGGCGATGGGATGGGGGAGGGGGGGGGGGACGGGGGGGGGGAGGGGGGAGGACGGGGGTGTGTGTGTGTGTGTGTTATTTTATGAAGAAGCTGAAAGAAGTATGATCTTCAGACACGAATTGTCGCTCTGTATTCTGTATGTCCCTTCAGTAAAAGGCAGCGATCGTTTCCCACTGGGTTGACTCTCTCTCCTGGGTCTCAGGAACTGATGAATGTTTCACATGAATTTATGTTCTTTTCGGGAATTTGAATTTAAAAAAAAAAATGAGATTTGTGACCCTTGGACATACATTGTCGAATCACTTAAACACGCAAGTAATTCACAAGACATCATAAGATAATCATTAACACTGCTGCAACCTTCCTGACACATATGTGTAACGACTTACAAAGTCGCTGTGACACAATCCATAAGAATACCCAAATCTACCAGCAGTACACATATTAAATAACAGTTTACCATAATTATTCAACGATTTATGCTGGGAACATGTATCAACATTTAATGGATGACTCGCACATTGCAACTCGAAAATAGTATCATTATCTATTCTCTGACAAACATGTGAAATGTTTGAAGTCCTGCTATTCATATCTCCACACAACACATGCACGTCATTATTGGTCAATATACAATCAGTTATGTAATCCTCCAGAATTGCTATACCATTTTTCACTCTCAAAATAACATAATTCGGCGAACCCGCAGGAGGTACATAGGAATAAATATATAGAACATTTCTGTCCACATCAAACAAGTGTTCTTTTGTTTTTGTTTGTTTGGTTGGTTGTTTGGTTGTTTTTTTTTTAACAAGAAATACACCACAGTTTCGAGATTTGATATGAACTTGTTCAACATATGGTAAAAAGTCATTTCTAATCAGACATACCAAACCACCAGATCGCCTCCCCTGAGTCGTGAATTTTACAGCAGAAACACAAAAATGTTAAAAATACAGCAAATATGTTAGAATTAAATTCTGCAAGGAATGTCTCCATCAGACATATAAATCAAAAGAACAAACGTACGAAACAAAATCCTTTACATTCAGTTTAAAAATTAGATCATTAGCGTTCCGGTGCAGATAGGAAGGGGCGCGTTTTTTCTTCATCGCCAACAACAGAATTCAAAACATTCATATGCAATCGATCGCCCCGGCGATTTTAGAAACAACAATAGTTAGTAGTAGTAGTAGTAGTAGTAGTAGTAGTAGTAGTAGAGTGAGTGGTGATAGTAGTAATAGTAATACCAGCAGCAGTAGTAGAAGAAGCAATAGTAGTGGTGGTGGCAGTGGTGGTGGTGGCGATGGTAGTTGTGGCAGTAATAGAAGTCAAAGTAGTGGTGGTGGCAGTGGTAATTATAGCAGTAGTAGAAGAAGCAATAGTAGTGGAGGTGGAGGGGGTGGTGGTGGTGGAAGTGGTGGTGGTGGCGGTTGTAGTTGTAGCAGTAGTAGAAGAAACAATAGTAGTAGTGGTGGCAGTGGCGGTGGCGGCGGTGGGTAGTTGTAGCAGTAGTAGAAGAAGCGATAGTAGTGGTGGTGGCGGTGGTAGTTGTAGCAGTAGTAGAAGAAGCAATAGTAGTGGTGGTGGCAGTGGTGGTGGTGGTGACGGTGGTAAGTGTAGCAGTAGTAGAAGAAACAATAGTAGTGGTAGTGACAGTGGTAGTTGTAGTAGCAGTAGTAGAAGAAGCAATAGTAGTGGTGGTGGTGGTGGTGGTGGTGGTGGCAGTGGTAGTTGTGTAGCAGTAGTAGAAACACAGTGCCTGACGATCGTGAGGCCTATATCCGCCACTGACTGTCTGTGGGAGATGAACCACTGACTGTCTGTGGGAGATGAACCACTGACTGTCTGTGGGAGATGAACCACTGACTGTCTGTGGGAGATGAACCACTGACTGTCTGTGGGAGAGATGTACCACTGACTGTCTGTGGGAGATGTACCACTGACTGTCTGTGGGAGATCAACCACTGACTGTCTGTGGGAGATGAACCACTGACTGTCTGTGGGAGATGAACCACTGACTCTCTGTGGGAGATGAACTAGGGGGTTTCTTTTCAGACTTCTTCTTGTACTGTCGTAGTTAGCGCAAGAAGGCACTTAGAGCACCTGAGTGGTAGGGGGAAACAACCCTCAAACCAGTCATTGTGGTCGTTGCAATGGCAAGCAGTGGCAGTTTATGGGCTTTGTTTCTTTCTGATAAACGCCTAAACACTTCAGTGCAAGTGGGTTAGCACAGTGACGTAGCGAGTACTTTTTAGCCTCCACCCCCCCCCCCTCTCTCTCTCTCTCTCTCTCTCTCTCTCTCTCTCTCTCTCTCTCTCTCTCTCTCTCTCTCTCTCTCTTTCGGCTAAAGTTAACCGTCTAATACGATGTCTGCATGTGCTCCTCGTGACGAAATTATGACCGGTCAGTATAGTTCCTAACAGAAGCAAAATGCTCCGTCCGCCCTGTTGATGATGCCTTTTGGGGTGATGCGTTACGGGACATTCATACCAGAGTGTTTTTGGACTACTTTTTGGACTACCCTGAGAGAGAGAGAGAGAGAGAGAGAGAGAGAGAGAGAGAGAGAGAGAGAGAGAGAGAGAGAGAGAGAGAGAGAGAGAGAGAGAGAGAGGAGATTTTCTTGTGACTCTTTACAAAGAGGACAAAGCAAAGCATTGCCATTAACACAGGTTTTGTATCTGAATTGATGTACTGCTAATTCCGATATTCCATGTCTAAATGTTGCCATTATGTATTTAAAGTGTCTATCCACTTCTAAAGTTATGTAAGATTTCAGACCATGAGAGTTGCCCAAACGTTCTGTAAAAACCAAATCTTTTATTATTGTGCACATGGTTTAACCATCTTTGCTAAGAGAGAGAGAGAGAGAGAGAGAGAGAGAGAGAGAGAGAGAGAGAGAGAGAGAGAGAGACGCAGGCAGATAGACAGACAGACACAGAAGTGCAGAGTGCAGTGCAGATGCATGTATATTGTAGCGCATTATGATGCAGTCACATTTAGCGTAACATTTTCCCCCCCTCCAGTCGTAGTTTACATATGGATGCAAAACAACGGAGGAAAAAAAAAAAACTGTGAACCCATTTGAGAGATATGGAGTTGTGTACCTCTACGTTGTGTACTTCGACTCGTAGAGAGTCTTCATGCAATTACGTAAAGATCACAATTTCATCACTGCATGATGACGTAATGCATTTGAACGTAAATAGTGAGAGGGAAGGGGGGGGGGGGGAAGCGGAAAACGAGGTGGGAGGGGAGGGAAAGGGGAAAGATGGGGACGGGGGAGGCTGTGATTTGTTTAGTCTTTGATGTTGAGGCCATCTGGTGCTGTAGTACCGAGATGGTGGATGATCTGTTTCTCCATGTTTTCTCTTGAAGGAGTCACCAGTGCTGTTGCGCCAGACCACTGATATGGAGAAGTGGGTTATGCTGTGGGGATCGGTGTTGAAGTGTACAGCCACAGGGGGTTGTTTTTTTTCTGGAGGATGCTGTCCCTGTGCTCTTTGCAGCGTTCTTCCAGTGTGCGGTATGTCTCGCCTACGTAGATGCGACCGCCCAGGCTGCAGTGGACTACATTTACCAAATCACTGGTTTGGCAGATGAAACTGCTCCTCATGGTGAAATGGCGTCCTGAGGTCCCTTGAAGGTGAGCGTGGTAGTGCTGAGGAAGGGACAGCATTTGCACTTTTGTCTGTCACAGCAGCTGTTGTCCAGGGAGTAGTGGTAGTGGTAGTGGGGGGGGGAGGGGGGGGGGGGGGTGTCTGTGGGTCGGAATGACGACTGAACCAGATGATCGCCCAGGTTTTGGACTCGTTTGAAGGCCATCAGAGGAGGTTCCTTGAATGTCTTGCCAACTTTGGGATCAGTCTGTAGGATAGAAAACTTCTTGAAAAGAATTTTCTTGATTTCCAGGTTGTGAGGATGGTATGTCAGAGTCACAAGGTGCGATCATGGTGATCTGCCTTGGTCTTTGGTGTTAAGGCCTCCTCTCTGGAGGTGCGCTTGACCTGGTCCAGTGCCTGTCGGACCACAACAGTCCATCCTCTGTGGAGGTGCGCTTGACCTGGTCCAGTGCCTGTTGGACCACAACAGTCCATCCTCTGTGGAGGTGCGCTTGGCCTGGTCCAGTGCCTGTTGGACCACAACAGTCCATCCTCTGTGGAGGTGCGCTTGACCTGGTCAAATGCCTGTTGGACCACAGCAGTCCATCCTCTGTGGTGGCAGTTTCACATTCTATTATTCAGGTGAGTTAAACCCACAGCTTCTCCTTCCAGCCTGTGTTCGCCTGTCCTATTCTTTCACTTTTTAACGTCTCTCTCCTCATCTGTGAACATAGCAGGTCTAATGACCCACACAATGTACAGAAGTTTTTAAACATAATTAATAGCGAACCGCCACGAAAACGAAGACAAACGAATCACAAGACAAAATACGACGCGTTTCGACCTCTTAGGTCTTCTTCATGCAAGATACAAAAGACTCAGGACGACGAAAATAAACGAGCAATTGCTCCATGGGATCCATGGACACACACACACACACACACACACACACACACACACACACACACACACACACTGACTCATAAATGACAGTAACTGAAAGGTCAAAGCAGAGACTGCACACTGCACACGTTGACGAACATGATAACGACCAGTGTGATACTGATGAGTCTGAAGTCCATACCTCAACACATTTCATATTCATTGCACATATTAACGAACATGATAACGACTAATTGGATACTAAGGAGTTCGAAGTCCATACCTCAACACATTTCATATTCATTGCACACATTGACGAACATGATGATGACGACCAATTGGATACTGAGGAGTTTGAAGTCTATACCTCAACACATTTCATATTCAGTTTTGGTGCAGACTGGTCCATAAAATGAAAGACGACAGGGAGATAAACAATTGTACTGTATGTGGCCCATGAACCCAACCCACTGGCGGACATGCTTATTTTTAAAAGATCATGGCTGTTTAGTGGACGCATCAGACAAGTTCATACTACATTTTTCTGAAGATTGGTTCTGTAAACAGGAACTGGGAAGACTCAATACTGGAGCTTACTATATTTTACCTAATCATCGAACTCATAGAGAGGCACAGTGGTATCTATCATTTTGATGCAGTCAACATCATGATTCATCCCAAGTACTATTGTACTCACTTTCTATGCATAATACTCCTCAAATGTTGGAATACATTAACGGGGCACGCTGATAAAAGCGCCTTTAGTAAGTAATGCAAGCATTGTTGTTTCGTGCATGTCCCAGCCGAGTTCATTATCATTTTTCGGACACATTGGTCCTTAGATAGTCATGGGAGAGGTGCACAGCAGAGACTGACCATATGGGGCCTGGTCATTATGCACAGCAGAGACTGACCATATGGGGCCTTGTCATTATGCACAGCAGAGACTGACCATATGGGTCCTGGTCATTATGCACAGCAGAGACTGACCATGGGGACTAGTCATTATGCACAGCAGACACTGACCATATGGGGCCTGGTCATTATGCACAGCAGAGACTGACCATATGGGTCCTGGTCATTATGCACAGCAGAGACTGACCATATGGGGCCTAGTCGTTATGCACAGCAGAGACTGACCACAGCAGAGACTGACCGTATGGGGCCTTGTCATTATAAACAGCAGAGACTGACCCACAGCAGAGACTGACCATATGGGGGCGTTTCATTATACACAGCAGAGACTGACCGTATGGGGCGTTGTCATTATACACAGCAGAGACTGACCACAGCAGAGACTGACCGTATGGAGCCTTGTCATTATAAACAGCAGAGACTGACCACAGCAGAGACTGACCATATGGGGCGTTGTCATTATACACAGCAGAGACTGCAGAGACTGACCACCACAGCAGAGACTGACCAAATGGGGCCTAGTCATTATGCACAGCAGAGACTGACCACAGCAGAGACTGACCATATGGGGCCTAATCGTAATGCACGTCAGCACACTAACAGGAGACAGTTGGAGGCAATACAGATTAATGGCTCTGTAGTCCATGCCAAAGTCTATATCATACTCAGTTTTGAAACAGACTGGTCTTCAAATGGCGTTAGAATAGTGTAGAAGAAATACTGTACGTGTCCTTAAACCAAATGCTCCAGCGGATACACCTGTAAAGCAGTTTGATACATAAAGCATAAGACTGTATAGTGGGTGCACCTGACCAGTTTATACTCAGTTTTTGTAGAGACTAGCGCTTCCATGGCAATAGAAAAGGCCAGAAACAGAGGCGTGCACTCTGTAGACTGACAAACACACTGGCACTTCAATGGCGATAGGAGAAGCCAGAAACAGAGACGTACACTATGTAGATTGAAAGTACACGCTGGTGACGATTTAATGCGCATCCACAGCTCTGTTGTCCGTTCTTAAACCCATATTTAGTATTGAAACAGATTGATCCGGAAAAGGCAACAGGACAGAAGATACACTGATCTTTGAATTAAACGCACCGACGGATACAACACCATAAAGGAGTTTGATGCCTATAGCGTGCTGGACGCGCCACGCCAGTTCCTACACAATTGTCGTTCACAGAGAAGGGCCAGAAACAGAC
>JADBJO010018962.1:0-2500 GCA_016801955.1 Conus betulinus
AAGATACTGAAGTCTGGTTTTAAATCTATTTGTAATATATGCGCAATTTCTCTTCACAACCACGTATGCGAAAGTTTTCCTTCAGAAAAGTGCTAATGACTGAGTAGGGTATAGAGTATAACATTCATCAAAATGGACCCACCTATTTTGCCAACGTGCCTTCTATGTTAGCTGTATTCTATGTTTTGTGCTGTGTTTTTCCTCCCAGACACTTTTCATACTTCAATCCCAGACGCTTGCAGTCTGTGGAGATCTCCCTCAGCTCTCTACGTTCTTTGCTTTGCGCCTCCATGTAGTTCACGTTGTTGATGTTTAAACGGCAGCATTTTTGGCTGAAGAGATGGACCAAATCGAAGAACGTAGCTGGGCACCTTAGCTGTAACCTGAAAGGCATTTTTGGGAGGAATTACAGTTCGTGAGATGTCTCAAATCTCCAGCTTTAGGGGCGGGGTAGGTAAGGAGGGAGGGTGTTCGAGGATTTACCGATTTTAAACCCCCCACTTTCACACTACTACTCCACACCCCTTCATGCACACACACACACACACACACACACACACACCACACACACACACACACCACACACACACACATATAGACACTCAGACACACACGCTCTCACGCTCGCTCGCCCCGCACGCACACACACCACAACGCCACACACACACACACCACACACACACCCACACACACACACACACACACACACACACACACACACACACCACACGCACTCACGCTCGCTCGCACGCACGCACGCACGCACACACGCACACACCACACACACACACACCCACACTTGCAAAACAAGAACGATGTAAGCACCTTAGAGAACCCCTGAGAGCGAAAGAGCAAAATGTTTAAAAAAAAAAAAAAAGAAAAAAAGAAAAAAAAAAAAGAAGAAGAAAAAAGTGACGCCATGACACCATCAGCAATCAGACAATGCAGCCCCAGCCGATCAAGCCCCCCCACCCCCCTCCCTTCCGCCCCCACCCCCCTCCTCCACCCACGCCTCCGAACTTCTCCCACCCCACCTGACATAAGCTTTCCGCCCAATCCCTAGTCCCTGGCTCAACAACATATTTCGCAAGATACGTTTCCACTGCCACCTAACAGCCACCTGTCTACCTCTCTCCTCCCCACGCCCACGTCCCTCTCCCCCCCCCCCCCACCCCCACCCCCCCACCCCACCCACCCCCCACATCATTCGTTACTTACCAAAAAAAAAAAAAAAAAAAAAAAAAAAAATCTACTGCAATTTTGGTACCACCATTCATACACATGCATACTCCTTGTGGTGACATCCGGCTGTATAACAGTAGTCTGTAATACTGTATCAGCTAGCTTGTGAACTCCGCCAGGCGACACAGTAAGTCAGCTATACAGATCAAGCTGCGAACAAGGAAAGGTTTTAACCCATATATGCCCATGTACGGGACGCAATATTTGTAATGATGATACTAAGTCACCTGAACCCAATACAGTGACTTATATGCTCAAGACAAGTCAGGGAGGCTATGTGTGACCAACTGCTGTGTTCTGGGGAATTAATCTCCCTGAGCTTTTCCAAGGGGAGGCTGCCATTTGCAATTTTGAGCGTGGACTGGAGAGTATCACGGAAAAGCAATAAATGCCGAGTTCGTATTTATTTAACAACCACTTAAAAAAAAAAATCAACAAAGAACAAATAATGGAGATAATGATGTTATCTCTGAAAACGTTTTTTCGTGGATTTTTCAGAAAATGATCTTGCTTCCATTTGTGAATGTTTAAAGTGCCGTCCCAAAAAAGGACAGTGGGCTCGAGAGGGTGGGGGGTTTTTAAACACATATAAAGAAGGAACTTGCTTCTTCTCTAGTCTTTCGGACCCTACAATGTTCATCAAGTTCTATCAATGCCGGGAGACCACAGCAGCATCCAAGAGCCACCCTGTCTACATTGAGCCACTTCCTGTGAATGAAGACACCGATGAAGACAGCGGAGAAGAAGACGGGGAGGGGACAGTATCAAACCACAATGGGCGTCAGCTGCAGTCACCTGCTACTGCCACAGTATCCAACATGGTCAATGCCGGGAAATTTATGATCCTGAGGGTGACAGTTCTACAGATGAAATGGTAAGAATGATTCCTGATTCACCACTACAACCAAACCACGGGCAGTGTCGATCGCACTGACAAAGAAGCTGGACAAATACAGGACTGCCATACACTCTAAAAAGTGGTAGTGGGCCATCTTTTTCTTACTGAGTGGACGTCTGCATCCAACAGGTGTGGCATCTCTACAGAGCAAACTGGGGCAGCAACGAACAACCTGCTGGATCTTCTCGCCATCCGCAGGACAGTTTCCCAGAATCTACCTTGCACGGGCTTCTCATGCAGCACCTGGCCGTCCAAGAAGCTTTGTACCTGTGGACAAGCGTGTGGCAGAAGAGGTCAGGTTTGACCGCGTGGACCACCTGGTGAAAGATGGCCAACACAGCTGAGGTGCCGCGCATGCGG
>JADBJO010018962.1:12500-20000 GCA_016801955.1 Conus betulinus
TGCATGAAGGAAACTATATCCCTTGGAACCGAGAAAGATGGGGTCTGGTTTGACCTTGAGTGCAAACAAAGCAGAAAAATTATTAAGAATAGATTTACACAGGAGCTCAAGGTCCCATAATGATCAGAACAGGACAGAAAAGAAAAAGAAACACCCGAAGGTGCTGGCGAGGACCCAGAGAAGCACTGCCTTCACCTGCCTTTAGAGCAGTCCTGTACCACCTTGGAGGCCTGCGCTGTGTTGACGATGGGTACAGGCACGCGCAGGACACTCCATTAAGATATCAAGGGACATAACTGCTCCTGAACAGAGGTAAATCAGACTACAGGATGCAACTCATAACAGCCTTAAAGTAGCTTCCCCATTGTGGTGTACCAGCCCGTGTTTCATGACTGCAGAGCCCACCGGCGAAAAACACCACCCCTCCAGCTGTCGAGCACACCCCACAGACCCAACCACCCCTGCCCACGGACAGATGAAGACAGTGCCACTCCAGACACAGCCAAGCTTTTCGCCATACGGTCTTATGTGCCCACAAGAGAGAATCCAAAGCTGTAGTCTTTCCCACTGTCAACAGAACTTTCCCTGTGGTCAGTGGGGGTCTTTCCTCACCGTCACTGGACCCTTTCTCCAGGGTCAGCCTAGTTAAGGCAAAGAAGAAAAAGAAACACCCGAAGGTGCTGGGGAAGACCCAGAGAAGCACTGTCTTCACCTGCCTTTAGAGCAGTCCTGTACCACCCTTGGAGGCCTGCACTGTGTTGACGATGGGTACGGGCACGCGCAGGACACTCCATTAAGAGAAAATTATTAAGAATAGATTTACACACAGGAGCTCAAGGTCCCATAATGATCAGAACAGGGCAGCATATTGTGTAAAGAGAACAGCCTATGAGGAGTTAATTAGGCAAAAAAAAAAAAAAAGCCATAAAGAAAATTTCGTAATGTCTGCAGAAGATAATTTGAAGAATCCAAAGAAATTCTGGGATACCATTCAATCTCTCAAACCTTAATCTACCCAACCAATGATTTCCATTGAAGACTGGTATAACCACTTTAATCATGTTGCAAATTAAAATGCTCTGGACAATATTGGTAGCGATCGTTTTGAATGTGCCTCCGACGCTGACTTTGATATTAATATTGACCCTCTAAACAAGAAATATCTGATAATGAAATAAAAAGTACAATCAAAGCATTAAAGAGACAAAAAGCGACTGGACGGATGGTATGCTAGGAGAATTTTACAAATACAGTGTTGACATTATTGTACCTTTCTTGATTAAAATTTTCAACCACATTTTTGACAATGGCCTGTATCCAGATGAATGGTCCTTGTCAATCTTACACCCCTGTTTTTAAGAAAGGGGATATGAATGTGCCTGGCAACTACAGGGGAATCTCACTGCTGAATGCATGTAGCAAATTGTATAGCTTTGTGTTAAATAAAAGAATTACTAAATGGGATCGATGATAAAAATAATTGGTGAAGAACAAGCTGGATTTAGAGCAAAGCATAGTACCTCTGATCATGTTTTTACGCTCATGGCTCTGATTCAGAAACAGCTTGTAAGACACAGAAAATTGTATGTTGCTTTTATCGATTTCCGTAAAGCATTTGATACAGTTCATAGACAGAAACTATGGAAAACTTTAAGCAACAATGGTATTAAAGGAAAAATTGCCTGGGCAATAGAAATATGTACGCTGTTGTTAAGATTCGTGTTCGGGCAGGTGGTGCTCTATCTGAAATGTTCGTCTGCCCACATGGCCTTAAGTAAGGTGAAGTACGCTCTCCTGTCCTGTCTCCTTGTTCATTAATGAACTAACAAAAGATGTCATCAGTAATAGTACACATGGAATTCGGCTGTATCCTGATATTGTAGAACTGTTTCTTCTGCTCTTCGCTGACGATGTACATTATTTTCAGAGAGCGTGGTAGGTCTGCAAACACAACTAAATATACTTTACAACACGTCTAAGCGCCTAGATCTGATAGTAAACCCAGAGAAATATAATATTGTTGTTTACAGAAACGGTGGCTATCTTTCCATGAATGAAGAATGATATTTTGGAGAAGAAAAGTTTAAAAATTGTGAGCATGTACAAATACCTAGGAATATACCTAACAACAAAGCTATCTTTTCAGCCTACATTACGAGATCTCGCACATCGCGCTAAAAAGGGTATTTGTGTGTTATCATGAAACTTCTATGGTCCATTGGAGAACACATTCTTCAAACATATTCTTGAAAATGTGATTGTCAGATTCAGCCGATTTTGACGTACGGCTCAGAAATTTGGGGACTGTCACAGAACCAAGAGTGCACTGAAAGAGTGCATCTGTCGCACTGAAAAGGTTTATGGGTGTTCATCCAAAGTCTCCCAAGACATTTAGTATATGGAGAAACTGGTAGGTTCCCCATTTTTGTCAACACATATATTCTAGGTTGTGTTACATTTGTCTGTGGGTGGTATATATGAATGATGATAGATATATCCAAAAAGGCGTGTAAAATGCTTTTGTCCCTGCAGAGGCAAAAACTATACCACTTCAGCCTGCAAAAATTCGTAATGTTTTATATGAATTTGGGTTTTAGTGTCGTTTGGGAGGCACAGTGTGTTGGAAGCATTAATTTGTTCATGAGAGAATTCAAACAGAGATTGATCGATTGTAATAAACAGAATTGGCATGCTTCCTTGCAGTCTCACGAATTTTACAGTGTTTATTCGCAATTCAAGAGCACATTGATTCTCAGCCCTTATATGTATCTTGTTAAGAACGTACAATTTCGAAGAACATTTGCAAAGATTTTGGATTGGAATGTCCCTCTGAATTCACATTTCTTACAGTATATAGAGAACAGTGATAATGATAAATTGTGTCCGTTCTGCAGAAACACACCAGAAACTGAATAACATTTTGTTCTTGTGTGTCCAATGTACATGAAATAAGAAACGAATTTATTCAGCTCACGTATTTCCACAAGCCATGTATGTTTAAATTCTACCTACTTATGTCAAGTGAAAACGAAGGTATTGTTTTACGGTTATCTAATTTTGTTTACAAAGTGTTGAACCTAAGGACGCAATTTATTCAGTATAAATGATTCTTGTTGTGCTATTGCTCCCATGTTATGGGCCGGAGGCCTGACATTAAAATTTTTTTTACTTTGACTTTTGACTTCTCTCTTTTCCTTTTCTTTGACTCTTTCTTTCATTCATTCTTTCTTTGTCTCTTTTCTTTTTTCCCTTACATTCTCTTTTTCATCACACACAGACTGAATGCGGCACGACACCAAACAATGGAACATCAATGAACCCTGACGCCTTGTATAAAAAATGCAAAATACCAAAGTCCGCCAGAGAACATGTCCATTGTCAACAGAATTTACAGACTTGTATTGTGCATGAGAGTTGTGATCGATAAAGTAAAAAAAAAAAAAAAAAAAAAAAAAAAGGCTGCCTTTCAAAGGCCAGAATTTCCAACCGATTTGATAATTCGAGAGAAAGCCACCTGGACTTTTGTTTAGTACGCGTGTATGCATTGAGTTATTGTGTTTTCATGGACAAAATTGGTTGTGAGTTGGTTTCGGCCATATCAGTTTGTCATGTATAACTTTGCCATTTTTGCAGAGAGAGAGAGAGAGAGAGAGAGAGAGAGAGAGAGAGAGAGAGAGAGAGAGAGAGAGAGAATACAAATACGAATATGAATAGGAAGACGAATAAATTATTCAAGATCAGAAATCCACTCTTCAAATTTTCGGCCATGTGACCTTTTTCAAGAGAAACACACACACACACACACACACACACACACACACACACGCACACACACATACACGCGCACATTACGACTACGTAGGCCTAATGTCCATCTTGAGCAATTTGACAGAGCAAAGAATTGACGTCATAAATATACTACACAGGTTCTGACATCATAATGTGTGATGTCATCAACAAGAAATAGAAAAAAAAAAAAAAAAAAAAAAAAAAAAATTCATCCTGAGGAACAAGATCAGAGACACAATAACAAGACGGGAACTAACCAAATGTATCTCAATGTATTCCGTGCCACTTTCCTGCTATCCAGTCTGACTTAATAATGTAAGTTGTGTGTGTGTGTGTGTGTGTGTGTGTGTGTGTGTGTGTGCAAGATGGACATTACGTAGTTTTTTTTTCTCTTGAGAAACGCCACGTGGCCAAAAAAACTTAAAGAATGGACTGGTAATCTTGTGTACTGCTTTCTTTTCTTTGGAGGAAGTTTATGTTTTTTCGTTTCGAATGATTTATTGTTTCAAGCTTTTAAACCCATTTATTACGAGTGGGTAGGGAAAGAGGAGTTCAATATAAAATAATCGATTGGAATGATCGTGAATACGAAATAAGACCTTAAAGTTCTTCACGACAGGGAAGCCGTATCAAGGAAGTATGTACACCACGTGTGAAGAGAGAAGTCCATCTTTCAGTTACAGTGAGGCTGTTTGCAGTCCATCCTTCAGTTACAGTGAGGCTGTTTACAGTTTTCAGTAAGGATTTCCGTTTCCTCACCAGCTGATTTCCGTCCTCATCAAGTAGGTAGGGAGGCGGTCTTCTGTCTTAAAACGTCCCCTAATACTGACCAGCATTTTTTTGTGTGCATTATTTGCTAAGCACATGTCATCATTTCATTAAATTTAGTGTTTTGTCCGTTATCCTCTGGATACACTGTTTGATGGCCGGTTGGTGTAACACAGGCATGGAATGTTCGTCGCCAGAAGTATCGACTACAGTATCGGCGGTTTTTTTTTTTTTTCTTTGTTTTTTTTTAAAATCAGCATGATTGCATGATGATCACCATCACTGTCAACCGCACAGGCATTTATCGCCACCAGTCCATCGTCGGAATGTCGTGCCACTGATCGTGTATGTGTGTCAGGATGTGCGTTTGTAGACTGACTTCCCTCAGCGCCCAGTCGTGCACGTTCTGCCACACTACAATCACTGACTACGGTTAGTTCCGAAAGTGGTCCCCTGCAGCCGTGTGTACCGTGCTGTGTAAACTACACTGGGGGGAGTCGGGAGAAAGAGAGCGGAGAGGGGGGGGGAGGCCGCGGGGGAGAGTGGTGGGGGGGGGGGGGGGGGGGGAGTGCAGCTTGCCTTTTCCCTCTTGAACTGTACAAAATTCTGTGCGCCTCAGCTCTTCTCCTGTCTCTGATCACCTGGGACGGACACTTCTCTCGGTAAAACAACTGTGTCACGATAACTGGGTTGTGATGTTTGACGCGCCAGGATCAGTCGAAGAAGAACTACTACCGTTTAATTCCCTTTGCCCTCGATTTTTGAAGGAAGACAGGGCCGTTTCTTCCAGGAGAGTGTTAAGGACACTTTCTCACATAGAAAGAAGACCGTTTACCGGCGTACTGGACAAGGTGTGTGTCTACTTTATCGCCCTTCTTTTTGTCCGCTTTGAAAAAAAATCTGTCTTGCTGGTAGCCAAGCAAGGGACCCATCAGAGAGGAGAGAGAGAGAGAGAGAGAGAGAGAGGAGAGAGAGAGAGAGAGAGAGAGACTGACACCGACAGTCATATTTTTTGCCGTCCATTTAGCACCTGAGCCCCTTGGACAAGAGGAGAACAATTGTATTCGTTTGAGAGAGAGAGAGAGAGAGAGAGAGAGAGAGAGAGAGAGAGAGAGAGAGAGAGAGAGAGAGAGAGAGAGAGAGAGAGAGAGAGAGAGAGAGAGTCATATTTTCATTGTCCATTTAGCACTTGAGCCCTTTGGACAACGGGAGAACAATCGTATCTTCTTCAGAGAGAGAGAGAGAGAGAGAGAGAGAGAGAGAGCGAGCAATGCTCGGGGCCTCTTTCACCATCATTTTATGACTGGCGCACTTTGAAGGTCAGAATTTCCAATCGATTCAAAAATTCAAGGGAAAACCTCCGATAGTTGTTTTAGTTTGTTTCATTTTATAAAGCGTGTATCCATTGAGTTACAGCGTTCTTTTTGTTTGTTTCTTTGTTTCTTTTTTTTTTTTTTTCTCTTTTTTTTTTGCTTTTTTTTTTCTTTTTACCAAAATCGGTTGTGGTGTGGTTTCATTTACATTTGTTTGTCACTGTAAAAAGAATATCACTATTTGCATAATGTAGTCTTAGAATGGCTTTTGAAGTGGCGGTGGATTCCGTGATGATTTTTTCCTGACCTGCATATACAGTGTTTCAGACTCAGCATCTCAGCGATTACAATTTTTCACTCCGGAGTTTGAGAGACAGCCTCTGGAATGCAGGCTGCGACGAAGTACGCATCTTTTTTTTTTTTTTTGTAATCATGCATATCTGCGACCCAAATAAGTCAGTTCTAGCGCACTTTCCAGTCACATATATTTTTGAATGAGACAATGTTTGGGCATAAGATCCCAAGTTGGCTTCTAAACTAATACAATGAATGGGTACATGGCTTCATATGTTTTGCTTGATGCATACTCAAGAATGGATTATGAACACCCCCCCCCCCACCCCAAAAAAAAAAAAAAAAAAAAATTATAATAGAATAAATAGATAAAAACAAAAAAAGTTTGATTTGCACATTGTTGTTAACAAATCAAACAAAACAAACAATAAGCCCATAAACAAATATAAAACAAAACATAAGAAAACCCTTTGCCCTTTGGCTATAGAATATGTACCTTTTGGTGTTATAGTGAAAATTAGTTGTGACGCGGTTTTAGTCGTCACGTTTGTTAAGGTGACAATCCGTTTCGCTCACGTGTACAATAAACAGTGTATCAAGAGACTACGCAACGCAACTGAAGAAGAAAAGAAAAAAGTTCTACAAATTTGCTCGACAAAACATACAAATCAAAGCCAGACACATAAGAAATAAAACAATTCATATGCATTATAGTATGTAATCCTTAAACATTGCAGTAGATAAATGAATCAGGTTGTATTTTCTCACACGTGTCAGCACAACACGATTTTGTCATTTCCAGAGGATGAGAATAGTAAACAACCATTCCAAAAACACATGACTATCTGTGATATAGACAGACGTGACCAGCACTTACATCACTGTGTTTTCCTCAAAACACACGACCTTACGGCTAGTTTCACGTGCTGCCGATGTAAAGCGTTGGGTTGAAACAACAGGTGTCAGCTGTCCGCTGATTCCCCTCAATGTTGAGGCCACACATCAAAGATACATTTTGGACTGGCCGAGTTCCTACCTTTATTCAACAAGTCCACTTTCAGTACTTACGATGTATCACTTAGATGAGGAGGCAATTAAAGACTAACGTAGCATGTTCATCATCACTTCCTGGCTCTCTTAAGGTGAGGTGCAAATTTGTCCTCTTTAGGTCTCGCAACCTAAACAAGAAGTCCTCTTCAGTGAAAATGCTGGTGCCGTCGTAGTTTGCGTTTTACCTTAAGAATGTCCATTTTAACACTTTCCTGCACCTTAAGCAAGAAGTTTTCTTCAATGAAAATGCTGGTGCCTCGTAGTTTGCGTTTTACCTTAAGAATGA
>JADBJO010018962.1:30000-34277 GCA_016801955.1 Conus betulinus
GTGCAGGTGTGTGTGTGTGTGTGTGTGTGTGTGTGTTGTGTGTGTGTGTGTGTGTGTGAGAGTGAGTGAGTGTCCTGTCTGTGTGTGTCTGTGTATCTGTCTGTCTGTATGCAGGGTATATACAGACCCCAGGACTGGATGGGTCCTCCCCTCGTCTGACCGTCATGAAAAGCTGCGTCACACTGACCAGACCGACTGACCACGTCAATCTTTGTGACCCCTACACTGGGATCCATGCTACGGACAAAAGATCAGCAAAAAGCCTTTCTTGGTGACTGCGGCTCCAGGCAGAATCTCCTCACACCATATGACCAGTACCCTTTCTCTCCATCTTCCCGGACCATTTTCGTGGCAGCGCGCGTAGAGAACGCCATTTGAGTTTTTTCTTCTCCTGCGGTTTTCGATTGACGAAGTGCATACAATTCAGACTCCGCTTTTCTTTTCATGCAGAATGCTTGAAACCGGAAAGAGTGGAGGAGCATGGACTCTGGAACTGTTCGGTGTCTGTGTGGGCCTGACCTGTTCGATCATTTCCCCTGTGACCTGAAGCCCTCAGTGTGCAGAACACGAAGATGAGGCCCGCTGTTTCTTACACCACTGACAAATGCGGACCAGGAGGGTGAAGTTACAACCACAGCCTGCTTGCAGCAGCTTTTTCTTTTTCTTTTTTTTTTTTTTTTTTGTTGTTGTTGTTGTTGTTGTTGTTGTTGTTGTTGGTGGGGGTGGGGTGGGGTTGGGGTGGGGTGGGGTGTGGGGGCGGGGCTTTTTTTTTCTTTTTTAGTATAAAACGGAAAATGCAAGTATTCATTTAATTCAATGCTGCTGCTGCTGCTGCTGCCGCCGCTGCTGCTGCTGCTGTTTCTTCTTCTTCTGCTTCTTCTTTTCTCTCCTTCTCCTCTCCTCCTCCTCCTCCTCCTCCTTCTTCTTCTTCTTCTTCCCCCTCCTCTTCTTTTTCTCTTTCTTACTCTTGTTTTTGTTCTTGTTTTTTCTTTTCCTCTTCTTTTTTCTTCTTCTCTTCTTCTTCTTCTTCTTCTTCTTCTTCTTCTTCTTCTTCTTCTTCTTCCTCCTTCTTCTTCCGCTCCTCCTCCTCCTCCTCCTCCTCCTCGTTCGTTCTTCTTCTCTTCTTCTTCAAAGGATACACTCTTCTGTCCTTCCTTGGCAGGCAGAAGCAGGAGGCAGATGCTACATCTACGACGACAGAGACGCCGTCGACTTGACCGAAGGGAAGCCAACACTGAGTGCCAAAAATACGGAGCTTCTGTGGTCAGTTTGGAGACTGTCCACGAGGTGGACGCCTTCATGGAAGTCCTGAAACAAGTCACTGGGAGTCGTAAAGTTTGGGTCGGCATCCTAGCGACTGAGTTCGGGGGGAGAAAGACATCGCAGAGCCTTATGTACCATATAGTTCATTTCATTTCAGTCGCCTTTAGCATAGGCCCTGTCTTGGTGTGATTGTGTTTGCTTTCAATATTGAAGCGCGTGATCTGTGACAATCTGACTGTGTACAAAAAGGGTGTAATGATATTAATATTGTGTCTTAGGGTGATGATAATGATGATGATAATGATGATGACCATCATTATCATCATCATCGTCATCATCATCATCATCATCATCATCATCATCTCTCTCTCTCTCTCTCTCTCTCTCTCTCTCTCCCTTTATATATATATATAATATATATAATATATATATATATATATATCTCCGAACAAGCTACATTTTCTTGTGAAAAGTAGAACATATAAAAAAGATAACCTCTCAAGACACAAGTTGTGAGGGACAGTTCTTTGAATGAATCCGCAAGGGACTAAATTATAATATACTAATAAATTCCAAGGATAAGTAACCGAGCACCATTCCAGCAACTTGCAGAGCAGCTTGGTGTCGCAATGACTGCAAGAAATATTCAATTATAAACAAAGCTTGCTCTTATGTCTTAGGTTGAAGAAATAGGGGGGGGGGGGGGGATAAGCATTCATATCTACAGTGGTAGATAATTCTGCCTAACTAACAGTATGTGCTTGCTTGGGTGGAATGAATGGGGAATAAAAAAATGCTTTTCAAAAATGAGCCTTCAGCAAGGTCTATAAGGGGAAGACAATCTCCAATGGGGAGGAAACTCACTAACATATAACTCCTGGTCAGATACCGGTATTTCGAAACCTGATTGTTTCTCCTCAGTGACCGCGGAAAGTGGTAACTAGACTCCTCTGCCTTTTTCGGCGGTTCCAGGAAGACTGTGTTGCCTGGGACTCCAGATTTCAACGGTTTTATGGAAATATTCTGCAGCAAAGTCAATGCCTTTGTATGTGAACTCCCCTCCCTTTCAGATCACCAACACAACAACATTTCTATCTCGCTTCCTCTCGTGAGCAGCACAACCTCGTCAAATGCACACCTAGAAGTCTGTCCCATGCAGCACCTGACTCACCAACTACTGGCCTGTGATGTGAACAGTCAGTGCAGGGGACTGGAGAACACTGAGACATGGTACAGGGCGACTTGCAGTATGTCCCAGACACTGAAAACAGCCTTACTTTTATTGTGACGTCTCTGGCGAGTTCGTGCCTTACAGTCTGGTGTGTGATTTTTTTCGAGACGACTGCTTGGGTGGAGATGATGAAGATTTCTGCGAAACGCCTGCATGTGAAGAATACACACTATACTGTGGACAGGGACAGGTCTGTGATTCGGAGAACCTTTTGTTGTTTTCTTATAGTCTGCGTCTGTAAGATCCCTAGTTCCGTCATCTGTTGATCGTGATGTTTGCTGTAAATGCTAATGGATTCAAGCATCAATAAATAGACGTTGTTCGGAAATCTGCAAAAGGAAATCACTTGCGTTAGACCTCACGTTTAGACGACCGACGAGAGTGATTCTTACCTTCTTTTGTAGCACAGGTGGCTCTAGTGGTCACGCACAAAGCAATTTAGCCCCATCAGTCACCTGAACAGTTTCAGTGAGGGAGAGAAAATGCGATACATGGCTGTGAAATCGTGCGCCGGCTATGTGGTGCAAATCAATATACCGATGGTTATTCTGGCGTGCAATTTGAGCAGACTATTTGACACTCTCTAGATCTTTTTGCTTGACCCCATGAAATGAGAAGCGCTCGCTCTGTTTGCAATGGAAAAGACACACGTTAACTACCTCTGACGCTTGCCTCGGAACAGGCGTATTTTGTTCCATCAGTCAGCCTAACAGTTGAATCAGAGAAAGTAAATGCCAAGACATGGGCATCAAATGGTGCACCTATCATGCAGACACTGTGGTTACAAACGGTGCAAACTTCACTTGCTGTTATCATCGATCAATTCAGATTTCCACGTGCTGGGTTTGGCGTGACGTTTGTTAACCAAATGGACCCACACTTTGCTTACTGAGACTGACCTATAAGCTGAGAAAAAGGTATCTCTAGTGGCAATGGAAAAAGAGGCGGTATCATCCTTCCTTTTTTATTTTTTTTTTTCAACCCCTGGAGCACGTCAATATCAACCATGATAGTCTAGTCATGCCTGAGGAAACATGAGTACTTATGAGTGTTAATGCTGCGGTGTAGCATTTGGCGATTTTAGGACAGTGCGGTCACTAGATGTATAGCCCGAGGGGGGAATCGTGTCCATAATTCATGCAATTGCGCACTTTGTGACAAGTTTTTGTAGTTTGGCATGGTAATAGTATAGATACAACGTATAGAAAAAAAAATCGGATACAGGTACAGTTTTGTCCGCTGTTGGTTTGTGTACGCAAAATCTAAAGTGGCTTCAAAAATAAGTAATGCCAAGTTGCAGCTCTTGTTACCAGTAGAGGCATGTAAGATTACACCAACGTTATATTTTCTGGTGCAAGCAATCCGCATTTGATCTCACTTGGGCATTCTAAAGCTATCATCATGGTCCAATGTCATTTCAGTTAAAAAACATAACTTTCAAACTGATCAATTCTCAAAGATGGTATCGTACTCTTTACCTCTGTTCACATCTCTTCTGTTCAAGTAGTTTGAACTCATGACTCTAACTCTTCGGAATACAGAGCAACAGAACTGCAAAAACGACCCTCCATGATGCAGATCGTACTGACGGGACTAAGGCAGCTAAGTCCATCCACGATGACCACTGTACAGGGTTTCGCCTGAAAATGAAATGGGCAAACAAGCAGGCAGCAGGGTGCGAGGGAATAAAGCCACGAGTATGACAGAGGAGCAAACAAGGGGAAGCACAGAGCATTTTTGCTGGAAATTCTAATGGGCAAAACAGTAAGCGGGGTGGGGGGGG
>JADBJO010018963.1:32500-34276 GCA_016801955.1 Conus betulinus
GCCTGTATGACGCCTTTCCCGCACCTTTATCTTTCTTCTCACCTCTGCCTCCTCATCCTACTCCACTCATGTCTTTCCCCTCCTCTCCTCTCTCTCTCTCTCTCTCTCTCTCTCTCTCTCTCTCTCTCTCTCTCTCTCTCTCTCTCTCTGAGCTCGTGAATGAAATAACTTAAACAGAGTGATAGTGATTTGGTTCTATGAAAAAAATTATCCATGTCATGCTGCCCCAACAAGTTTTGTACATCACCGATATACAAATGTTAATGAGATTCTGTGGCGCGTTGTTTGTTGATTTTGTGAAGGCATTTGATGTGATGATTCTTCAACCTCAAATATTTTTACCAGTCAGATAATCATGGAGACCCTAGGGCTCAGTTGAAACTCTTCTCCTATTGGCCATCTATATAAAGGATCTCCCATTGCGTGTTAAAGAATTTTGTAAATTGTTATGAGATTATACGACGATTCACACAAGCAGATCTGCCTTTAATTCTCTGTAGGTGCCATTACAAAAGTCTGTTGACATCTTACGTGTCATGTGAATGCGCGGTGTGAATCATATATCACTAAAACTCCCACTAATATTAGATTGATGCTCATAACGACTCGTCAGACAGGGCAAAGTATAAAACAGTACTGTTTGTATCGTGATCTAAGAACTGAAGACGTGGACAATCACCTTGTTCCAGGCATAATAGTAAACCACAGTCTTTCATGGACTACTCCCATCAAAAGCATCAGAACAGTATCCAGACAAATACATCAGTTATGCAGGAATAAGCACCAAAAAATATTCCTGAATGCATACATGCTTTTTTTTCAATCAATTACTGTTCAACACTCTTCGATTCGGCCGCCGCAAAAACCTTTAATCAGCAACAGGTCTTTAAAACAGCTCTCAAGAAATCCTCGAGCCTTACACAATAAGATCATATTCACCTTGGATCTCTAGTATGAAGGGGTATGCTTACTATCAGTAAAGCAACGTTCTTGCTGAAAATTGCTTCTGGATTGGCGCTGCAAAATACTCAACCTAAATTTACCATAAATCCTAGAAATTCTAAAAAAAAAAAAGCACCAAGAAATTCTACAAAACTCCAGATCCACATACCTCCAACTGACCTATTTCAATCTTAGTTATCCTGGTCCTCTCCTCTGGAAATCAATTCCGCCTGTTCTGAGATGCTATCAAAACGCCGAATCGCACAGAAGAAAATATTTACCTGTTTTAAAACACTCTTGCTAGTTATGTAGATATTCAGAAATGCACGTTACCAGTACATACCCACGTGTACTGCGTGTTATTACCACATAATCACCAACATACTGTTTACTTAATTTCTCAAAGTGACTGGTGCTACTGATCCAGAATAACTTCTTATTGTAAAGGATTGCACAGGCTATGCTAGTGCATGCAAGTGTCACTGCGTAAAAGATTTACAATGTACTCCTACAATGTATACGTGTAAGCCAGCGCATTGTTCTTATGAATATATATATATTATATATATATATATATTATATATATATATATATATATATATATTATATATATATATTATATATTAATATGTGTGTGTGTGTGTGGTGTGTGTGTGTGTGTGTGTGTGTGTGTGTGTGTGTGGTGTGTGGTGTGTGTGTGTGTGTTTCTTTCCCTTTTTTAGGGTGGAGGTGGAGGGAATTATTCTTGAAATCACTTCTTTTTTCATTTTGTTTAATTTCTCTCTTTTTTCATCATGTTACACCTTCTTAATCGCTCTCTCTTCTCTCTCTCTT
>JADBJO010018964.1:0-17438 GCA_016801955.1 Conus betulinus
GTTTTCAGTGACTGCTGGGTGGACAGAGGGTTTTCAGTGACTGCTGGGTGGACAGAGGGTTTTCATTGCTGGGTGGACAGAGGGTTTTCAGTGATTTTGTGTGGGGTGGACAGAGGGTTTTCATTGCTAGATGGACAGAGGGTTTTCACTGTCTGTGGGGTGGACAGAGGGTTTTTTTTTGCTAGGTGGACAGAGGGTTTTTCACTGTCTGTGGGGTGGACAGAGGGTTTTTTCTTTGCTGTGTGACTGTGGGGTGGACAGAGGGTTTTCATTGCTGGGTGGACAGAGGGTTTCAAGTGACTGCTGGGTGGACACAGTGGGTTTTGACTGCCTGTGAGGTGGACAGAGGGTTTTCATTGCTGCTGGGTGGACAGAGGTTTTTAAGTGACTATGGGGTGGACAGAGGGTTTTCAGTGACTGCTGGGTGGACAGAGGGTTTTCAGTGACTGCTGGGTGCACAGAGGGTTTTCATGACTGGGGGTGACAGAGGGTTTTCAGTGACTGTGGGGTGGACAGAGGGTTTTCAGTGACTGCTGGGGTGGACAGAGGGTTTTTCAGTGACTGCTGGGTGGACAGAGGGTTTTCAGTGACTGCTGGGTGGACAGAGGGTTTTCAGTGACTGCTGGGTGGACAGAGGGTTTTTCAATGCTGGGTGGACAGAGGGTTTTCAGTGACTGCTGGGTGGACAGAGGGTTTTTCAGTGACTGCTGGGTGGACAGAGGGTTTTCAGTGACTGCTGGGTGGACAGAGGGTTCTCAGTGACTGCTGGGTGGACAGAGGGACAGACAGAGGTTTTCAGTGACTGCTGGGTGGACAGAGGGTTTTCAGTGACTGCTGGGTGGACAGAGGGTTTTCAGTGACTGCTGGGTGGACAGAGGTTTTTTCAGTGACTGCTGGGTGGACAGAGGGTTTTCAAGCTGGGAAAAACTAGAACCCCACGTGTTTTTTCAAACTCACCACCGTCAGCTCTGCAGGCAAGCGCTCTGACCTTTTAGTGGTGGGTTTTGGGGGACCCCGAAGCTGATCATAATGTATTTCCACAACATCAATTGCATATAATGCCTCCTCTCTCTCTCTCTCTCTCTCTCTCTCTCTCTCTCTCTCTCTCTCTGATCTCTCTCTCTCTCTCTCTCTCTCTCCTCTACTCTACTCTCTCTCTGATAACATCTCTCTGTCCCTCCCTCTTCCCTCACACACTCTACAAACCCCCCCACCCCCTCCTCTCTCTCCCTGTCTCTCTGTCTTTGTCTCTGTCCCTCTCTTCACCACCCTCACCACCTCCTCTGTCTCTGTCTCCCTCCCTGTCGCTACGTCTGTCTCTGTCTCTCTGTCGCTACGTCTGTCTGTCTCTTGTGTGTGTGTGTGTGTCTCTGTGTGTGTGTGTGTGTGTGTGTGTGTGTGTGTGTGTGTGCGCGCGCGCATAGCGCGTGCGCATACACCGCACTTAGTGTCATTTGATGGAAAGAAACGGGAAAAGATTTCTGCCCCCCCCCCCCCCCACCCCCCCCCCACCCCCCCCCACTACTCACTCGCTTTCAAACACAAACTGTCTGTACTGGGAGGGATTTCCTCTGGCAGGGTTTATGTGCAGGATCTGTGTCATTAAAGTGTTTTCAGTACACTTTGGAGAAACTCATTTACATACTGTTAAGTACTTCATTCACACACACGCACTCTACCTTACCAGGTCCAGTCCAGGAGCATGTGCGCATCTTTGTCTCTCTCTTTCTCTCTCTCTGTCTGTCTCTCTCTCTGTCTGTCTGTCCACTCTCTCTCTCTCTCTCTCTCTCTCTCTCTCTCTCTCTCTCTCTCTCTCTCTCTCTCTCTCTCTCTCTCTCTCTCTCTCTCTCTCTCTCTCATTATTAGTTTCGGAGAATAGTAAGGCCTTATTGTCTGGCTGCCAGCAGGTCGAACTTCCCGTAGCTCCAGTAAATTTTGTCTGTGTTTACAACAAAACTAGAACAATGCCAGTTGAAGGTCTTCCATTACATTTAGAAAATATCTTGAAACACCGCTCTGCGTGACATGACGTTATCATCTTTTAAAATTGAAGTCAGAGATAATCAGACTGTTGTCGTTCTTAGACTGAAAACAATTGCCGACCATTCCCCTGCCGTGCAAGCCAAAGCTCACAGTGCTGTATTCAGAAGGAAAATGTGCATCCCAGGTCAACAGAAACAGGAGAAGGGCCCAGGAACACAGGAAACATAAGGCCAGTGAATGTGTACTGACCCCGTCCGGTCTGTTCCTGCCAACCCCACCCTGCCTGTCAAACAACACTGACAGAAATGGCATCATCAATGGAGCTGCCTGTGCTGACATCTTTCAGTCTTCTGACCACCACCCCTCAGCTGTATCTTCGCCTGCACCAAGTGAACCATCTGGCAGTGAAACACGCATCGGACATGGCACAGTGTGACATAGACTGTGAGTCAGTTACTGTTGTTCCCTCATTAGAATTCCACAATGACAGTGATGTGGACACACAAAGTGTTAATGGAGATCATGTAGATGTTTCTGATACCGAAAGACAAAAAGACAGTCCATAATAACTACGACACAGACTCCAACTCAAACGTGTAACCCAAGCCTTTGTCGCAGAAGCGAACATGTGTGTGTGATAGATAGTAGCAGTGATTGTGAAGATTCCTCTGATTTGAGTACGTCAACGACACCACATGCCGACCATATTACAATAGGAGACGTCATGACATGTTTGGAAGAAAATAACAAGGAAAATGGGACGACCGCTTGTGTTCCTTGAAGGAAGAAGTGAGAAGCTGCGTGACACGAAACACAGGGCGAAAACCGAAATCTTGGCGATCCATCGTGACTACTGCATTGTCGCATCGCCATTGTTCATGAACTTTTTGAGAATGTGACTGTTATTGATGTTCGGTGTTGATAACTGATTGGATGCTTTTCCGTGATCTGGATTTCTCGGTCACGATGATCTTTCCTGTTATGTATTGGTCATGTTTATCTATGATTTTTGTTTATACACAGTCACTACCCCTCCCTACTTCCCCACCCTTGTGAATGGGCTTTGTAAAGCTTATCACAATAAAACCATTCATTCATTCATTCTCTCTCAATGTCTCTGTCTCTGTCTGTCTGTCTGTCTCTGTCTCTCTCTCTCTCTCTCTCTCTCTCTCTCTCTCTCTCTCTCTCTCTCTCTCTCTCTCTCTCTCTCTCTCTCATATATCACCCAGTCGTTCTGATAATTAGTTTGTCATGTGTCTTCATTTTGTGTGCGAATTCATTTCGTGTGAAAAAAACACCCCTGCTGTTGCTTTGGTCTATCCCCGTTTTTTGGATTGGATTGATTGAATCGACAAGTAAACTGAAAGACTGGCCTATCGACCAGCCGACTAATGTAGCAAGCTACCTGCTAACTAACCAACGAAGCAACCAAGTATTTTACAAACTAGGTGTCTAGTTTAACGTTGCAGACACTGACATTGGCCATCCTTTGCAGTATAGCTGATCACCTTTTTATTTTTCCTCTTTTAATGACATGTACCCAAGTGTGGAGAAGGAAGCAGTTAACAGATACCACCCCCCATCCCTTCCTCCAACTGCCTTACCCCCCCCCCCCCCCCCCCCCCTGCCCTTCCCCAATAGACAGTTGCATTGTTCCAACAGATGAAATAATCAGTTTCTGAGCTGACTGACCGACCGTCTCTCCAACCCTACGTTAGATAACTTGTCTTTTTTTTTTGTTTACAACAGGATCAGGAACCAGATCTGAACGACGACAAAGGGTCAGAGTCTCGATGGGCTTCCACACTTGGTAGCCCACTGTTCTCCGTGACACCTGGAAGTGAACTTTTTCCATGGGGTAAGCCACGAGCGCAGATATGACCGTGGTCAAACAGTTTGAAGGGAAACAACTCTGTGGGGATCTAATGGAATCTGCAGGAAACGGCATTTCATCATCAAGGAAGCTGGACTCTATGTCTGAAGAGGCGATGGACGACAACAACAGCATTCATCATCAAGGAAGCTGGACTCCATGTGTCTGAAGAGGCGATGGACGACAACAGCATTCATCATCAAGGAAGCTGGACTCCATGTCTGAAGAGGCGATGGACGACAACAGCATTCATCATCAAGGAAGCTGGACTCCATGTTTGAAGAGGTGATAGATGACAACAGCATTCATCATCAAGGAAGCTGGACTCTGTTTCTGAAGAGGTGATGGACGACAACAACCAACCAAGAACCTGTTCTTTCTCCGCCGCTGTCGTCACATACACAATGTCCGCCATCCAAGTCCTGTCCCGCGCGTGCAGAAAGACGCGCACTTTCCTCCACAGGAAGGTAAGAACCCCTCCACACCTGCTAAGGATAGCATTTCCAATGACAGAAATGTAGTCTGTACTCCAGCATTTACAGTCTTTGCATATCCCTCTCTCTCTTCTCTCTCTCTCTCTCTCTCTCTCTCTCTCTCTCTCTCTCTCTCGCGTGTGTATACACGTGTGTACCCAAGAAGTGAGAAGGGGAATAAACTTTTGCAATGGGTGGTGGCTGACTCATATGCAAGCATGTGTGTTGGGGCCAGGAGGGAGAAGAACACAAACACGTAGAACAGATATATACCAAATCTTCACTTTGTATAGACATCAATTGACACAGTGCATGAAATAACCTATGCATAGCCTGTGTTAATTACTAAATCAGTGGCAATGATATAGACCTGACACGTCACCACTTAACACAGTATGAGACCTGGGCTTACGTCGTGTTGACTTAGGTCAAAACAGATTCACATACTGTCACAAAAAATGTGCCCCATCTCTTATGTCCCAGCAATGTCTTGAGATTTGGATTGCCTGTATAACTTTGTTTCTGGTTAACATCTTCCTCCTGTTTGGGCAGGAGCCCAGGCTACCCACTGACGACCTCCTGGGACGTTCCACCACACACAATGCAGGCACAGCGGAGTGAATATGGCAACACCAACTCGGAATAGCTCACCAGGAGGCATTTGATCGTCTACATGACATCTAGCTATGATCTCCAGGTTGGCAACCATGCCTACGTGCACGTACATGTTCTAGGCCGACAAACAGGATCCAGGACTTCTGCCAGCCTGACCCACACAGTGTCACCGCCAACCCCCCAGGAGCAGATTATGCTGTCCTGCCAGGTGGCCGAGAGAGAGTCGTGAACCAAAGAGATCCCCTCTAGTCGCCAGCCTCACAGATGAAGAACCAGAGAGCCTTTGCCATGGCAACAACCTGCACCTTTTCCGCTGACGCCTTGGACACTGACTCTGAAGAAGAGATGTTGCTGACGCCACCTCCACGTCCGAGGGCACTGGAAGCAACTGGCGCCTGGTTCCCCCTCATCTTCCATCTGGTTTTCTCCCTTCGCCAGCCCCAGTGCCTGCTCCACGGAGGTCTCAGCGCATCAAGAATGAGGTAAGGCTCTGGATGAGCAAAGACTGAACATCACGTACGTGCAGGTTACCCTGCTACCCGTAGACAGATATCGTGACTCCCGATAATGCATTAGGCATAATTTTCGTGTCATAATATCATTTTTTCCCATGATTACGTATTCTTGTTTGCTTTTAACAACTGTATTTTCATTAAGATAATTTTGTTCCAAGCCCATGCTGACTATACTCCATAGCTGACGCTGGAAGAGAAGGGATGGTTATGGAGTAAGATGGGTTTTGTTCACTTTTTTGTGGCATCAGTTGTTGGATCAATGGAGCACCTAACGGCGGTGACTTTTCCCCTCCTAAGGCCGAAATCCACCTCTTCATTTTTGGTGGTGCTTCACTTTGTCCTCTTCATCTGTCAAAAAAAGGCGGAAAAAAAACGAAAACAATTTCCATAACTGTTTCTTTCCTTTCTTTTTCTTCAATTTTTTTTTCTCTTTTTGTTTCTTTTTCTTTTTTTTTTTTAAAAAACCAGTTTTGTTGCACACCATGCATAGTTTAAATGTACCCTTACAAATGAAATATTTTTACTGATTTTAGTGTTGTGGCGTTTGATAAATGTGTCCAGGTTTGTTTATGTTCTAATGTGTGGTGTACTGGCACACTCACTCTGATAATGTGCTGCTTATACAAAGAAAACAACAGACAGAGAAAAAGAAGGAAAGAAAGAAAGGAAGGAAGAAGAAAGAAGAGGAAGAAAGAAAGAACACAAAAAAGAAAAAAATCGTTGCTGTGTAAAGACAAACTGAATAACAAAATAAATGTACATTTCCAACTAGTAGAATGAGATTGATGTATACATATTTTCCACGTGGGCAGACTGAACTGTTCACACCAAACAGAACATCAGTGACTGGCAACCTTAGTCAAATATTTGTGTCTACATAATTTTCTGCTCGATGAAATTCCAAAACCTTTTTTTTAACAATTGGACAATTATAGAAAAAAAATGTTCAATGGAATCCACCGTATCAACACAATATGAACATTGTTTTCTGGTATTTTTATTGTGTATAACATTATATCTGTAGGGTAAATATGTAACTTTTCCAGTGAAGGACTCTTAAGTCTTACTTCTTTGGTGGTTTCTTTAGCCCTAGATCAGGCCTGTTTGTCTAGAGTGTACCCAAATTTCCTTTCTCAGAAGCAATGGGCCATTGGTAAATTTGTTCCGTTGTCTTTGGATAACATTTTCCAGATTTTCTTTGGTTTTGTATTAAAATGTTTTGCAGCACAATCCTGTTGGCTTGTGCATGGATCTCCTTCTCTATCCATTGAATCCACTCTTAAGGAATAGAATTAATAAAGACATTATATCAAAAATAATGTTAGCCTTTCTTCGCCCAATCATAATCTGTACTTCCTCAAGTGACAGAAATCAGTATTCGTTCTGATGGATTATATCTTCCATCTGTTCAACTCCTCTATTGTACCAGTTTGGAAAGAATAGTACTTTATTTTTGTATTTAATCATATCTTCCATCTGTTCAACTCCTCTATTGTGCCAGTTTGGAAAGAATAGTACTTTATTTTTGTATTTAATCACATCTTCCATCTGTTCAACTCCTCTATTGTGCCAGTTTGGAAAGAATAGTACTTTATTTTTGTATTTAATCATATCTTCCATCTGTTCAAACTCCTCTATTGTGCCAGTTTGGAAAGAATAGTACTTTATTTTTGTATTTAATCAAAGAGTTGTTGAAAAGAAGCTGCGACTTGAAATTACCACTGTTTATTTCACTTTATTTATAGTTTTGTTATCTAGATAACATGCAACTATGTCTTTCCACAAATCATTTTCAATTTTAATAATACCCTGCATATCCTTTGTCCTTGTGTTTACATTAAAGAAATCATCCCCCTTCGCCAGTTTATTTAAATGCCACAATGGGATCAGCTGCCAGTTTTCATTTTCTTTAGCATTATATAATTTACCCATCCATTGTAAGTTCAGAACCTTCTGGAACTGAAGCATACTGATCATGTTTCAGACCACCTTTGTCCGCATTAGATTCCATTACTTTCCTCTTCACTTTCTCGAATGCTTTCCTGTTACTGATTTTTTTCTGCCATACAAATCGGTATATAACGCTGCATTAATTTTATGCAGCACTGCCCCTGGAAGACCAATAGACTGCACTACATAAACAAATGGACTTATCAGAAAAAGTTGGGGGTTTTTTTTTGTTTTTTTTTGTTTTTATTACAGTCACTTTACCTTGAATAGAGAGACAGATCTCTCCTTGAATAGAGAGATCTTTCCTTTCCAGTTGTTTATTATACTATCATTCTATTGATTCTTTCATTCCAGTTTTCATCAATGTTCTTTTGCCATTTTATTGGTATCAAAATATATTCCCAAAACTTTAATTCTGTTTACTGTTGTGAATGGAAGATCTGAGTCTTTTTTCCCTATAGTTTCCATTAGTAAAGCTTTTGTTTTCTGAACATTCAATTTTAATCCAGAAAACTTTTCAAAGGAGGACAAAAATTTCAATGATTTAAAAACACATCTTAACGGTCTTTTAGAAACAGTATTGTGTCATCCGCCATTTTTGTTTCATCTTAAAATAGTTTAAAAAGCCACCACTTTGTCCTAACAGTCTTCTACAGGTCTCAGTGAGTAGCCACAACAGGTATCTACAGGTTAAAAACTCTACTGCTGTCAAGATGCTAGTAGGCAGGCGATGTTGATCTGCCAAGAGCTGATGTAAATGCACTGGCAGAGCCTGCACTAACGATATCCTCATCTTGATGATTCCAGTCCATCACTGTCCGCACGAAGAAGGAGTGAGTGTACTGACTTTTGTTACAGACAGGTAGTTTGAAGCCACGAGTGTTTCTGACCACGCGGTGTTCTGTAATATTGGAGAAATCAAAGTCCTCATACTTGGGGGGGTCGTGTCCGTCTGCGGCCAGCACTCACAGGAGTGCAAATGATTTTTCATACTCGGTACAAAAAGTACCAATTTCAACTTTACCGAGTTCCCACGTACGTATATAAGAAACATCATTGGTAGCATCATTGAGATGCTTATCTAATAAATTGTTCATTTCTGCAGCTAACTTTGTATCTTAAAAAAAAAGGTGAAATCTGCAGTATCCTGGGCCTCTCTCAAACTGAGCATTGTTCAATTCCGTTACGACAGCTTTGTGATCTGAATGCGCAGCTGTCTGAGTTCACACGAAGCGCAACATTTCCTCTGGCACTAAACGGTAATACAAAAGTCGAGCAATAAAAGGGTGATTCTTACTTCAGGAGAAATATTTTTCTTCATTATGAAAAACTCTCCAGATGTCCGTCAGATTCAAATTTCTTACTGCAGTATTTAACTCTCTGACCTCTGATTCATTATGAAATTGACCCGTTATAATATCAAGACTGTTCTTCATAACACAATTGAAATCACCAAACAACAACGGATTTTTTGCTCACTATATTCAGCACACGTTTCCTATAATTGTGTCATGAAAATTACTTTTATCTTTCGTATTATTTGGAGCATAGAAATTTGCCAATTTAAAGTCATATAGTTCACTTTTGACTGATACGACTAAGATTCTCTCTAAAGTCAGTTCCACATCTACGTTACCATCAATTTTTTTTTATATTAGAATAATCTCTCCTTGACTCCTTTTAGTACCCTAATTGTAAAATTTTCCTCCCCAGTTTTTCCCATAGCACCGCATCATTCTCGGTTACATGGGCTTCTTGTAAACAGGCAATGTACATTCAATTACTTTTTAAATGAAAATAGCTGCTCTCTTTTGAATTTATTCCTGAGACCTCTTACATTCAAAGAACAAAGACGTATTTTGTCCATTGGAAGCATTATACGCATATTACGCAGCACCTTTTCCGAATTCCATACTCAGTGTCCGTTAATCAAGTGAGGCTGAAGCCATGAGATCTGTCTGAGGAGGTAGGTGTCTACCACACTGGTCGCTTACCTCAGTGTTCGTACTGCGGGGAGTCTGATGGGTGGATTTACCACTGTCCTTTTTCAGGTGATTACCCCTCCCCACCACCTCTTAGGGCTGGACCTCTCCTTGGATCACCGGCGTTTAGGGGTCTCTGACCTGCTCCGGGACAGGCTCTCCAGCTGCAGGGATGCAGAGAGAGTGTGGCCTGATGCTCGCTGGGCCTGCCTCTGGCTGAACGGTCCTCCCGTCTGTGGCAGTCGTCGGGCTGATCGCTGTCCATCAGCGTGGTGTCACCCACTCCGGGTGTGTCCTCTCTGTCCTTGGCTGGAGTCCCTGTTTAAAAAAAAAAAAAAAAAACAAGGCACAGAGGATCCCCGCGCTTATGGCCGGATTGTCTGCACTCACGGCAAACAACCTCTTTGTTGCACATTGAGGCATGGTGGCTCTGTCCCTGGCAATTACAACAAATGAAGGTGGGTTTTTTTTTTCTGAGCTAACTTTTGTTCTTTGTGATAGATTTTTAGCCCAGAAGAGACTTGCTTTGAGGAGCTTGTCCAGAGGCACATCAGGGACAGTGATGAACACGATCCTCCGCCCCATTAGAAATGGGTAGGTGTTCCGTCTGCATCCCTCGCTCTCTCTGTTTTGATTGAAGAGCGCAACTCGCACCCTACCATTGCTAGAGAATGTTCGACGTCTGAATCGGCCACTGATAGGGTACATTGTTGACTCGCACTTTGGTTGTTGGCTTCTCCTCCCCTGTGTCACTCTTCAGAGTAAAGGGTTAGTATTAGCAAGTTGTACTATTGTCCCTCTTACCCTCATACCCTGAGTCAGGAGCTGATTTCTCGCCGCCTCTGTCGTTGTGGCATAGATCCTCCAGAGGCCATTTATCTGTTGCACCCTGACTATCGATCCCTGTCCGGCTGACCTCTCGCCTGCCAAGCAAATTTCAATGACTGTAGGTCTGTTGCTGCTTGCGTCAGGGATGTCTTTGACCTTAATGGAGACTGGATTGACGCCAGTTGTTATTCTTGTAAATACAACGGTCAACAAACGAAATCTTCGAGTTGCTGTGGTAAGCCACTGTGTCGATTCGGAGTGGCGATAAAACGGCAAAGTCGAAAAAAATGAGTCAGCTCATGAACTTTACTGCGTGCTTGGAGCAAGCAAAAACTCTGACCGCTCGACACGGCTGCCATCATCAAATCAGGAGTAAGATGTAGGTAATAGGGGTAAGGTGGTACGCATAATACGTAAGAGAATAATGAACTCATGATGGAAAGAAGTGAAACGAGTGAATGCTAAAGCAGCTTTCTATTAATATGTTATCTTCTATTGTGGGAATAAATATGGACATAGCCAAACAAAGCCCTGTGAGACGTTCAAAGCATGGAATAAGGATTTTTTTTTTTTTTGTTTTGCCTCTTTGACACATGCATTGTCCACAAGGCCACGTGAGCAACTGACCTCTCATTTGTTGTGCAGACATTACCAAGGCGTGGTTCCAGCAGTTCAATTCCTGCTTCAGCCAGCCAAGGATTTCAGCACCTCATGCCTTGATGCCTGACTGCACTGGTGTCTGCTAATCCTGTTTCCTGAGTGCACCTCTTCCTCCTCTGTGCGTGTTACTGATTCAGTCGAGAAAACGTCAAGGAAGAAATCCAGAAATGAAACAATCTCAGTGCGTGTATCCTTTTGGCATTTCTCCTGTGAAATGGTACCGATCCAGTCTGTGCGATATTTGAATTAATGTGCTCGTCTTCATTGCTGGGCACAACCGATATGTGGACTTGGTAGTGTATGTATGTTACTGGTGATATTCTGGGTGTTGTATCATGCATCCATAACATGTGTGATGGGTTTTGTGGATGGTTTTCTCACTTGAATAAAGTACAGTTTGATATGTTTAAGGGGACTAAAAAGCATTCTACATCACACTTTCCCATCTTCCATCAGCTATTCCATTTCATTGTGTTCCACGTTTTCATCCATTCGCCTGGATCCGCCCCCAGCCCCAATTTCAAAAAATCTGAGCGCAGTCCCAGTTGTGCTCCACCTATGGAAATATTTTTTAATGTATTCTTCCATGTTTCCACAGTTTACAAGATACCGCAAGATTGATAACTGGCCTTGTTTGTAATCTATTCATATTCCTAGAAAATCCACCTCGGACTGTTTAAACGTCATATACTTGCTCTGATCTTGTTATTTTGGTAAGGACTCCACCAGCTACCTGGCGTATACAGCTTTCAGGAAGAAGTGTGGGAATTGGGAGAAAGTAAAAAAACAACCATAAGTTGTGGCTAGAAACCTAGAATATGCGTCACTGCATCAGAAAAAAGGGGGCAGGACATTTGCAGAAATACGAAGATGATGAACAAGATGAGAAGGATGGTCAGTGAAGTGGTACACAGCAATAATGGAGAAAGATATATTCATGGAAGGAGGTGGAAAATAGAAACAGAAGACAGAAGAAGAGAGAAAGGTGCTGAGGAAAGATAACTTGAGAAGATCGCTCATTGGGAATTTGAGGTCAGATGGGAAGATATTGATGAAAATGAGATGGGTCGCAAAGCTGTTAGAAATTAAAAGGACATAAGTTGATGTCTACTCTCCAGTGTCTGTTTGCCTCTGTAATTCTAAGTATTATTTTGTGGCATTGCCATGCTTTTCATTGTCTTATGCCCTTTTTTTTTTCTTGTGAAAAATCAATGAAAAGCCAGTTGTTTTGTAGCACAGCTAATTTTATCTTCTCAAGATATTAACAGTTTAGCTAAATCACATACAGAGAGATGTTGTCTGTGTCCTTTCCAGTATTTTTGTTTTTTGGTTTGTTTTTGGTAATCTGACTTTTTTAAGCAATTTTTTGTTTGTGATATTTGAAAACCCAAAAAAAGCTTTGTTTGTGAACTAGGTCATAATGATTACAACTCAGAAAGAAAAAAAAGAAAGGAAAGGAATGAAAACTTGAAAACTGTGTGTCGTTGGGGTATAATCAACAACATTCAAAATGAGGAATTCCAACCAGTTTCTTTCTTGTCTTCTCCTTTCATTCCTTGTTCACTCCTCTTTCTTTTTCCTTTCCACGCTTTCCACTGTCTACCCGACCCTTTCCATTTTTCCCTTGCTGACCCTGATCCTAATCAGTCCAGTCCTTGCTTTGTTTTTCCCCCCCCCCCCCCCCCCCCCCCCCCCCCTGCTCCCGCTTCTTGTTCCCTTCCCACCCCTCCATCCATGCTCTACCTCATTACCATCCACTTCTGTTTATTCCTTTCACGCCTCATCCAAATTTGGCCACTGTAACCAGTATCACATACCCTATTCCCTCACTAACCTTCCCTTCTCGAGCATGCGCGAGCGCACACACGCACGCGCGCACACACACACGCCCTCCCTAAACGCTTATTATTTCCAGCATTAGCTACCCAATTCATTCCCCATTTCGTCTTCTCATCCATTCTTTTTTTTCATATAAAAGTGGGAACATAAACTGGAATGGCCCCATGCCTTGCCATTGCCATTGGTTGTAGACTCGCTTTTCCTGCCATACTTACCTCTTCGTATCCTCACCGACCATCCCTACCCACTGTTACGCCTTGTGAGACTGTAGACTCTCATCCCTACCATGTCCGTCTCTTTGAATTCTTAATGACCCGCGTTATGTACTATCATACCTTCAGGTCATGGACTCCGTTCATTGCTATGTCCATTTCTTCCTGTCCTAAATGGCCACCCCTATCCATGGTCATATCTTCTGAGGTCATGGGCTCCATTCACTGCCATGTCCATCTCTTTCTATTCTAAACGACCTCCCTTATCTATGTGTCGTACCTTTTGATCTCATAGACTGCCTTCCCTGTTATGATCATCTCTATCGTAACCATCACCCCTATCCACCTTCACACCGTGTGTGTGTGTGTGTGTGTGTGTGTGTGTGTGTGTGTGTGTGTGTGTGTGTGTGTGTGTGTGTGTGTGTGTGTGTTGTTGTTCATGGTGAAAATGGTGATCTTTCTTGAGAATGAACCCCAGTTCCTGCCGCTCTATTTAAAACCCTCTTTATTCCATTTCTTCTTACAGTTAATCTCGCAGTTCATTTTCTTTCCCATTGCATTTCGTCTGTCTTATTCAGATTAATATGTGAACAGACCCTGCAATCATCTACTCCCTTCCTCAGCTCTTTCCAGTCTCTTGTCTCATTCTTGCACTTCTCCATATGCACACTTTTGTTGTCACCTCCCTTACCATCTGTAACTTCTCTTTTCCTCACTTCTCCATTTTATCCTGTCTGTTTATCTCTTTGGGAAGGGTTCACTCTTTTCCTGTTTTGTGTCCTTCAGAGTTCATTGTTGGCATTTCCTTCTGACTTCAACAGTCAGTTTTTTACCATTGTGTCATCATCACTTCTGCTGCTATACAGTCTTCATTGTTAAGTCCCTTTGAGCTTTCAGTCACTGCTTATTTGCAATGTATTGCTGCTTTTCTATCCATTGATGCCTTGAACTAAACGAGTCAATATACACTCTTCTAGCTCTCTCCGATTTTATCAACCATTCCCTCAGCTGTTCCAACACATTCTGCTCAAAAACCATTTACATTCCAGTTCCTATTGTAATCGTGGTTATGCCATTTTCCTGCTTTACATCCTTTGCTGCTTCTCATCTTTCAGTAATTTTTCGCTGCCCTTTTTCAGTGTTTCAATCAACCTTCCAGCTATCCCTTTTGTGTCTTGAAATTTATGTACTCCCAAAATTGGCTCTTTCCCACAAAGGTTCAGTATACAAAATCATTCTTTCCTATTTTCATTACTTACATTTGGGTTTGCTACTTCTTTGACAAAACTGTTTTTGTTTGTCCCATGTTTCATGTTTATTTTTTTAAAGTAGTTCCCTTTCCCCAAATCGCAAACTTTAGTATTCTCACATGGTGCAGCACTACTTTTTTTTGTTTTCGTCTTTTTTTTTATTTTTTTTTTGTTTTGTGTTTTTTTTTGTGTATGGCTCAAGATGGTTTCTTTGATTTCTATCCACTTACATTCTACCTGCTTCTTCTTGAGACATTCACATCTTTTTGTTAAAAACACAATACAGAGTGGAGATTTAATGCCAGTTAAAAAAAAACACACAATACAGAGTGGGGGATTAATGCCACATTTCATACACAGGATAAAACAGACATGTGGTTTTTTCAGCACTAATTTATCTTCTCCAGAAGTCACAACATGACATAAAAATTCACGAAACGGTATTTTAAAACTATACAAATTGCAGTCTGATTCTTTCATTTGGGAGGAGGAGGGGTGTGTTTTTAACCGTTACACCTTTTGTATGCCATATGGAGGTGGGACTCAGGTGGCTGGACGCACCACTTATTTGCCAGCTCCATGGCAGTACCTCCCCTCCCACCTTTCTGCTGCCGTTCCATTTCGTTCTTCTGGAAACTTGACGTTTTGCTTGAATTTGTGAACCTTCTGAAATATTTCATTTTTTTTTTGTGATTAGTGTTAGGAACCAAAATGCCACTTAACACACGATACAGAATGGAACTTAATACTTTACTTGATACACAGGAGAAAAACAGACATGTGATTTTGAGCACCAATTTAGCTTCTTCAGAAGTCACAAACATGACATAAAAATGCACGAAACGATATTTTCAAACTATACAACTGCAGTCTGTTTCTTTCATTTGGGAGGAGGAGGGGGGTGTGTTTATCACCATTACACCTTTTGTATGCCATATGGAGGTGGGACTCAGGTGGCTGGACGCACCACTTATTTGCCAGCTCCATGGCAGTACCTCCCTCCCACCTTTCTGCTGCCGTTCCATTTTGTTCTTATACAAAATTGAAGTTTTGCTTAAATCTGTAAACCTTCCTATTTTGGAATCGTCTTGAATCTTGAATTGAAAGCTGTCACCATTCATCTCCTATGGAACATTTAGCTAGGAATGAGGAGGAGGATGGGTGCATCACTTCATATTCCCAGCTCACTGCAATATCAGCTTTGCATCTGCATCAGTTCCTGCCTGAAACAAACATGCTTTTCACTGCATTTTGCTTCCATTACCAGCCAGACTGTAAATGTAAACTGAACGCTGCTTCATTTACTGTTTATGTGTGGTCTTTTCCGTCCTCCTTATTTCCACTTTTACTACTTGTTTACAGACATGCAAGACATCCTGTGTTATGTTTTCTCCATGCTGTTCTTCTCTGTGTCTGTCCCGTTTTCTTCCTGCCCCTGTGAGATCTTGTGCAGAGGCAATCTGTTGTCATCCTTACCTGTCCCCTCTTCCCACTCCATTTCCCCAGCATTCCAGCTCTCAGTATCCAGCCTGTTCAGATTCCACCTTTCATTCCCACACCTGTTCACCCCAAGATCAATGCTGTACAGGACCATCCACATTTTATTTCCTCTTTCAGTCTTTGTTAACCTGCTCTCCAATCATTTTCCAGGGCATCCTCTCAAGCCGGGTATTCGATTCCTTTTACTCATTCATACTTCTTCATCTCAGTTCAAGTGACTCGCTTCCATTTCTTTTTGACCAAATCCACCTCCATTTTTTCTGTATCCTTGCTGTCACAATTATACTTTCAGATCACACACTGCCCCCCCCCCCCCCCCCCCCCCCCCCCTGTCTCTTAGTACTTTACTTTCCCTTTTCTCTCTGTTCTAACTTCCACATTACGTTTCATTGTGTTCTCCTTGTCTCATTCTTGCACTTTTCTGTACGCACACTTTTTGTTGTCACCTCCCTTACCATCTATAAGTTCTCTTTTTCCTCACTTCTCCATTTATCCTGTCCTGTTTATCTCTTTGGCAAGGTTTCACTCTTTTTCCTGTTCTGTGTCCTCCAGAGTTCATCGTTGGCATTTCCTTCTGACTTCAACAATCAGTCAGTTTTACCATTGTCATCATCCCTTCTGCTGCTATGCAGTCTTCATTGTTAAGTCCCTTTGAGCTTTCAGTCACTGCTTATTTGCAATGTATTGCTGCTTTTCTATCCATTGATGCGTTGAACTAAACGAGTCAATATACACTCTTCTAGCTCTCTCTCTCCGATTTTACCAACCATTCCCACAGCTGTTCCAACACATTCCGCTCAAAACCATTTACATTCTAGGTCAGTTCCTATTGTAATCATGGTTATGCCATTTTTCCTGCTTTACAACCTTTGCTGCTTCACCTCTTTCAATATTTTTTTCGTGGTGTGTGTGTGTGTGTGTGTGTGTGTGTGTGTGTGTGTGTGGTTTTAAAGCGTTCCAATCAACCTTCCAGCTATCCCTTTTAATGTCTTGAAATTAAATCATCTCCCCAAATTGGCACTTTCCCACAAAGGTTCAGTATACAAAGTCATTCTTTCCAATTTTCTTTTACTTGCATTTGGTTTGCTACTTCTCCTTTGACAAAACTGTTTTTGTTTGTCCCAATATCTCATGTATTTTTTTAGTTTAGTTTTTTCTTTCCCAAACCGCAAACTTCAGTATTCTCACATGATGCAGCATCACTTTTTTTTTTCTTTAGCTCAAGATGGTTTCTTTGATTTCTATCCACTTACATTCACCTGCTGCTTCATGAGACAATCACATCTTTTTGTTAAAAAAAATACAGACGGGAGATTAATGCCAGTTAAACACAATACAGAGTGGAAATTAATGCCATATTTGATACACAGGAGAAAACAGACATGTGATTTTTCAGCACCAATTTATCTTCTCCAGAAGTCACAAACATGACATAAAAATGCACGAAACGGTATTTTCATATTATACAGATTGCAGTCTGCTTCTTTCATTTGGGAGGAGAGGTCAGTTCCTGCCTGAAACAAACATGCTTTTTCACTGCATTTTGCTTCCATTACCAGCCAGACTGTAATGTCAACTGAAACGCTGCTTCATTTTACATGGTTTATGTGTGGTCTTTTCCGTCCTCCTTATTTCCACTTTACTACTTGTTTACACAGACATGCAAGACATCCTGTGTTATGTTTTCTCCATGCTGTTTCTTCTATGTCTGTCCCGTTTTCTTCCTGCCCCTGTGGATCTTGTGCAGAGGCAATCTGT
>JADBJO010018964.1:19035-34272 GCA_016801955.1 Conus betulinus
ACTTGAGAGATTTTTTCCTGTAGGCTAACAATTCCTCCATCACTGCATTAATGAACTGATGGAGAAAAAAGGTAGAGAGGGGGAGTGTGTGTGTGTGTGTGTGTGTGTGTGTGTGTGTGTGTGTGTGTGTGTGTGTGTGGTGGTGAGAAGGAATAAAGAGATTGGGAATGAAAAGTCAGGAAACTATATTGTAAATATAAAATCCTTCATTAGCAGCCTATGGGGTGGTCCCAACAGGTGCACAGGTGTTTTATGCACAAACACTACCATACCAGCTTTCAACAAACCATTGGGGAAAATTGCTTTCCCCATGGAAACTACATTCAGCAGTATTAGCAGCAGCCTTAACTTACCAAAAGAACAATCCTGTCACTACTTCTTGATACTCACTTTGATAATATCTATTCCAAAGAGTAACAAGCAAGATGCTTATTTGTCCCTTTAGGGACAAATCTTTCACATACTGTAACAGGACACAGACCACTATTACACAATGTAGAACCAACGTGTGATGAGAACGAGAATGATTCATATTAGTATTAAAATATACATACACAATAAAAGCAGCTGTTACACACAGCTCTGTTGATAATTCCAGTGCGGAAAGAAGATACCGGAGGAATCACCAAAATGGGTATCAACACAGCCTTAGGAGGAATGAAGAGCAATTGATAAGGCACTCAAGAGGCATCACCAAAATGGTGTCAACACAGCCTTAGGAGGAATGAAGAGCAATTGATGAGGCAATCAACAGACATCACCAACATGGTATCAACACAGCCTTAGGAGGAATGAGCAGTGATCCAGGAGGCAATCATGTTCAAGTGCACCAATGTATATTCATATTCAGTGTTGCTCATGATGTAAGGTTGGTTTTGAAGGCAGTGGTGAATAGAAGATACTGTTTATTTTTATTTTTATTTTATTATTATTATTTTTTCAGGAGAGAGAGAGAGAGAGAGAGAGAGAGAGAGAGAGAGAGAGAGAGAGAGATTCAAACTATGCTTTAGTATTACAAAAAAAAAAGACAAAGGGAAAGCACAAAGCAAAAAAAATCAAATGCAAAAACATAAGCAAATAAATACCAAAAAAGTCAAAATCAAAATGAGAAAGAAAAAAAAGTAAAAAACATGTTATCCATCTTTCCACCTCTAACCACATCGTGCCCAATCGTTCACGGTGTCGTAGTAATGAATTTTGAGACAGTACTTGAAAACAACCACCACTTTGTGAAAGATAATTTTTATGTGAATATGTATTGATAATTATTTTGCATAGCTGTTTAGTGAATGAAAGTGTGCAAAATATTGAAACAATTTTTGTTCTGTAAGATCTGAGCTTCAATGGTACTTACGCTCAGGTGGAAGCAAGTTCCAGGGAAGGGGACCAGACTAACAAAGGCTTGTGTGAAATAGGTCAATTCTAGGTAGGAAAGTCTGTGTGAAATAGGCCAATTCTTGGTAGGAAAGTCTTGTGTGAAATAGGTCAATTCTGGGTAGGAAAGTCTTGTGTGAAATAGGTCAAGTCTTGTGTGGTAGGAGAGTCTTGTGTGAAATAGGTCAAATCTAGGTAGGAAAGTCTTGTGTGAAATAGGTCAATTCTAGGTAGGAAAGTCCTGTGTGAAATAGGTCAATTCTGGGTAGGGTACAATGAGATGTTACAGAATTTCTAGCATTCAAGCAAAATTTGGATTGAATGGTTTCCGGGACTAATCGAGATACACTTTTTTTTGCATGCATCTTTTTTTTTTTAATAGCAAACATATCCTTCAATCAACTTAAAGCTGCTTGTATTAATTGTGATACCATCACAGAAAAGGTCACAAGAACCTTCAATATGAAGAGGGAGATTGTTTGCATAAAAATGGGAAAGGACTTAAACTGAGCTCAGGGATACTCCACATTTGACAGGTAATGTATTAGATGTGGAGGAATTAAGACTGACAAATTGTTGAAGACTGTCCAGAAATGAACTCGAGAGAATTTTTCCTGCAGGCTAACAATTCCTCCATCATTAGATTAATCTGATGGAGAAAAAAGGTAGAGAGAGGGGAGGGGTGTAGTGTGTGTGTGGGGTGTGTGTGTGGGGGGGGGGGGGGGGGGGGGGGGGGGGGGGGGGGGGAGGGAATAAAGAGATTGAGAATGAAAAAAAGTCAGGGAAATATATTGTGAATATATAAAATCCTTCATTAGCCGCCTTTGGGGACCACTGTAACCCACCCATCCTAACAACGGAACTATTCATATTGTCTGCTCCCAGGCCTTTCGTCTGTGGGATCGGCCTTGTCAGGGATTCGAGGCACAGCGTATTGTGTCTGTGCTCCCTTGGCATCAAATAGATATATCACAGTCTGCAATTCCGTGGTATGCTCACACCGTCAAAGGTTCAAAAAGGGAATCCAACAGCACCTCAAAAGTATTTTTCTTTTAAATGATAATAATCGACATGAAAATCCTTCGTACAATCAACGCACAATGCTCCAGAGAATGTATTTTCATTGATTGTATATGTCAGTAGCCCCACTAAGTTTGTTTGTTTTTTTTGTTTGTTTTTGTTTTTTTTTTGTTTTTTTGTTTTAAACACTGTATGACATGAATGATTCTTTCTAAAACCAGATGGACTCCTCCTTCAATAGATTGTATAACTTAAAATGTCATAATTGCATCTCTCTATGTGCTTTCTAATACTTGCAACACAGGGATTGGTCTGTTATTGGTTGTTGTGAATGGTTTACCAGACTTGTACACGGGAACAACTTTTGCAACTTTGAAGTGCGTTGGAGCTGAAAGTTTTAGAATGTTATCAATCAATTCCATCACATCTACAACGTTGTCTCCTTCAAATGAGATAAGAAATAGTAAACATCAGTTACAGAAAGAAAGGGTACTGACAGTTGGGAATGGACATTATTAGTATTGCAGGACATGGTTAATTTTCTGGGCATTTTTTGGTTGAATAATACCATATCCATCCCATACACCCATCCTGCACCTCCACAAAAGACATACGATTATATGAGCAATACACTGGTCACACACTTACACTGCATGAATACATTATAAATCTTTCATATGTGAGCAGTGTGATCTGAAAGTAAAATTGTGACGGCAAGGATACAGAAAAATGGAGGTGGATTTGGTCAAAAAGAAACAGAAACGAGTTATTTGAACTGAGGTGAAAGAAGCATGAATGAGTAAAAGGAATGGAATAACCAGCTTGAGAGGATGCCATGGAAAATGATTGGAGAGCAGGTTAACAAAAGACTCAAAGAGGAAATGAAATGTGGATGGTCCTGTATTGCATTGATCATGGGGTGAACAGGTGTGGGAATGAAAGGTGGAATCTGAACAGGCTGGATACTGAGAGCTGGAATGCTGGGGAAATGGAGTGGAAGAGGGGAAGGGGGACAGGTAAGGATGACAACAGATTGTCTCTGGACAAGATCTCACAGGGGGGGCAGGAAGAAAACGGGACATACAGAGAGAAGAAGAGCATGGAGAAAACTTAACACAGGATGTCTTGCATGTCTGTAAACAAGTAGTAAAGTGGAAATAAGGAGGTTGGAAAAGACCACACATAAACAGTAAATAAAGCACCGTTCAGTTGACATTTACAGTCTGGCTGGTAATGGAAGCAAAATGCAGTGAAAAGCATGTTTGTTTCAGGCAGGAACTGATGCAGATGCACAGCTGATATTGCAGTGAGCTGGGAATATGAAGTGATGCACCCATCGTCCTCATTCCTAGCTAAATGTTCCATAGGAGATGAATGGCGACAGCTTTCAATTCAAGATTCAACACGATTCCAAAATAGGAAGGTTTACAAATTCAAGCAAAACTTTCATTTTGTATAAGAACAAAATGGAACGGCAGCAGAAAGGTGGGAGGGGAGGTATTGCCATGGAGCTGGCAAAAAAAGTGGTGTGCCCAACCACCCGAGTCCTAGCTCCATATGGCATACAAAATGGTGTGATGGGTATGAACACACCCCCCCCACCCCCACCATCACCACCACCACCAAGCAAATGAAAGCAGTCTGTATAGTTTGAAAATACCGTTTCGTGCATTTTTATGTCATGTTTGTGACTTCTGGAGAAGATAAATTGGTGCTCAAAAATCACGTGTGTCTGTTTTCTCCTGTGTATCAAGAAAAGCATTACGTTCCATTCTGTTTCGTGCGTTTAGTGGCATTTTGGCTCCTAACACTAATCACAAAAAGATGTTAATATTTCAAGAACGTTCACAAATTGAAGCAAAACGTCGAGTTTCCAGAAGAACAAATGGAACGGCAGCAGAAAGGTGGGAGGGGAGGTACTGCCATGGAGCTGGCAAATAAGTGGTGCGTCCAGCCACCTGAGTCCCACCTCCATATGGCATACAAAAGGTGTAACGGTGTGAAAAACACACCCCCTCCCCCTCCCAATGAAAGAAGCAGACTGCAATCTGTATAATATGAAAATATCGTTTCGTGCATTTTTATGTCATGTTTGTGACTCTGGAGAAGATAATTGGTGCTGAAAAATCACATGTCTGTTTTCTCCTGTGTATCAAATATGGCATTAATTCCACTCTGTATAGTGTGTTTTTTAACTGGCATTAATCTCCCGTCTGTATTTTTTTTTTAACAAAAAGATGTGATTCTCTCATGAAGCAGGTTGAATGTAAGTGGATAGAAATCAAAGAAACCATCTTGAGCTAAAGAAAAAAAAAAGTGATGCTGCATCATGTGAGAATACTGAAGTTTGCGGTTTTTGGGAAAGAAAACTACTAAAAAATACATGAGATATTGGGACAAACAAAAAAACAGTTTTGTCAAAGGAGAAGTAGCAAACCAAATGCAAGTAAAAGAAAATTGGAAAGAATGACTTTGTATACTGACCTTTGTGGGGAAGTGCCAATGGGGGGAGAGATTAATTTCAAGACATAAAAGGGATAGCTGGAAGGTTGATTGGAACGTTTAAAACACACACACACACACACACACACACACACACACACACACACACAGCGAAAAAAAATTACTGAAAGAGGTGAAGCAGCAAAGGTTGTAAAGCAGGAAAATGGCATAACCATGATTACAATAGGAACTGACCTAGAATGTAAATGGTTTTGAGCGGAATGTGTTGAACAGCTGCTGGGGAATGGTTGGTAAAATCGGAGAGAGCTAGAAGAGTGTATATTGACTCGTTTAGTTCAACGCATCAATGGATAGAAAAGCAGCAATATTGAAAATAAGCAGTGACTGAAAGCTCAAAGGGACTTAACAATGAAGACTGCATAGCAGCAGAAGGGATGATGACAATGGTAAAACTGATTGTTGAAGTCAGAAGGAAATGCCAACGATGAACTCTGGAGGACACAGAACAGGAAAAGAGTGAAACCTTCCCAAAGAGATAAACAGACAGGATAAATGGAGAAGTGAGGAAAAGAGAAACTTATAGATGGTAAGGGAGGTGACAACAAAAGTGTGCGTACAGAAAAGTGCAAGAATGAGACAAGGAGAACACAATGAACGTAATGTGGAAGTTAGAACAGAGAGAAAAGGGAAGTAAAGTACTACTAGACAGAGGGGGGGGGGGGGGGGGGGGGGGGGGGGGGGCAGTGTGATCTGAAAGTATAATTGTGACAGCAAGGATACAGAAAAAATGGAGGTGGATTTGGTCAAAAAGAAATGGAAGCGAGTCACTTGAACTGAAATAAAGAAGTATGAATGAGTAAAAGGAATCGAATACCCGGCTTGAGAGGATGCCCTGGAAAATGATTGGAGAGCAGGTTAACAAAGACTGAAAGAGGAAATAAAATGTGGATGGTCCTGTACAGCATTGATCTTGGGGTGAACAGGTGTGGGAATGAAAGGTGGAATCTGAACAGGCTGGATACTGAGAGCTGAATGCTGGGGAAATGGAGTGGGAAGAGGGGACAGGTAAGGATGACAACAGATGGCCTCTGCACAAGATCTCACAGGGGCAGGAAGGAAGAAAACGGGACAGACATAGAAGAACAGCATGGAGAAAACATAATAACACAGGATGTCTTGCATGTCTGTAAACAAGTAGTAAAGTGGAAATAAGGAGGACGGAAAAAGACCACACATAAACAGTAAATGAAGCAGCGTTCAGTTTACATTTACAGTCTGGCTGGTAATGGAAGCAAAATGCAGTGAAAAGCATGTTTGTTTCAGGCAGGAACTGATGCAGATGCAAAGCTGATATTGCAGTGAGCTGGGAATATGAAGTGATGCACCCATCCTCTCCTCATTCCTAGCTAAATGTTCCATAGGAGATGAATGGTGACAGCTTTCAATTCAAGATTCAAGACGATTCCAAAATAGGAAGGTTTACAGATTTAAGCAAAACTTCAATTTTGTATAAGAACAAAATGGAACGGCAGCAGCAGAAAGGTGGGAGGGGAGGTACTGCCATGGAGCTGGCAAATAAGTGGTGCGTCCAGCCACCTGAGTCCCACCTCCATATGGCATACAAAAGGTGTAATGGTGATAAACACACCCCCTCCTCCTCCCAAATGAAAGAAACAGACTGCAGTTTGTATAGTTTGAAAAAATATCGTTTCGTGCATTTTTATGTCATGTTTGTGACTTCTGAAGAAGCTAAATTGGTGCTCAAAAATCACGTGTCTGTTTTCTCCTGTGTATCAAGTAAAGTATTTAAGTTCCATTCTGTATCGTGTGTTAAGTGGCATTTTGGTTCCTAACACTAATCACACAAAAAAAATGTGAATATTTCAAGAAGGTTCACAAATTCAAGCAAAACGTCAAGTTTCCAGAAGAACGAAATGGAACGGCAGCAGAAAGGTGGGAGGGGAGGTACTGCCATGGAGCTGGCAAATAAGTGGTGCGTCCAGCCACCTGAGTCCCACCTCCATATGGCATACAAAAGGTGTAACGGTTAAAAACACACCCCCCCTCCTCCTCCCAAATGAAAGAATCAGACTGCAATTTGTATAGTTTTAAAATACCGTTTTCGTGAATTTTTATGTCATGTTTGTGACTTCTGGAGAAGATAAATTAGTGCTGAAAAAAAACCACATGTCTGTTTTATCCTGTGTATGAAATGTGGCATTAATCCCCACTCTGTATTGTGTGTTTTTTTTTAACTGGCATTAATCTCCACTCTGTATTGTGTTTTTAACAAAAAGATGTGAATGTCTCAAGAAGCAGGTAGAATGTAAGTGGATAGAAATCAAAGAAACCATCTTGAGCCATACAAAAAAAAACACACAAACAAAAAAAAAAAAAAAAAGAAAACAAAAAAAGTAGTGCTGCACCATGTGAGAATACTAAAGTTTGCGATTTGGGGAAAGGGAACTACTTTAAAAAAAATAAACATGAAACACTGGGACAAACAAAAACAGTTTTGTCAAAGAAGTAGCAAACCAAATGTAAGTAAATGAAAATAGGAAAGAATGATTTTGTATACTGAACCTTTGTGGGAAAGAGCCAATTTTGGGAGTACATAAATTTCAAGACACAAAAGGGATAGCTGGAAGGTTGATTGAAACACTGAAAAAGGGCAGCGAAAAATTACTGAAAGATGAGAAGAAGCAGCAAAGGATGTAAAGCAGGAAAATGGCATAACCACGATTACAATAGGAACTGGAATGTAAATGGTTTTGAGCAGAATGTGTTGGAACAGCTGAGGGAATGGTTGATAAAATCGGAGAGAGCTAGAAGAGTGTATATTGACTCGTTTAGTTCAACGCATCAATGGATAGAAAAGCAGCAATACATTGCAAATAAGCAGTGACTGAAAGCTCAAAGGGACTTAACAATGAAGACTGTATAGCAGCAGAAGTGATGATGATGACAATGGTAAAACTGACTGTTGAAGTCAGAAGGAAATGCCAACAATGAACTCTGAAGGACACAAAACAGGAAAAGAGTGAACCTTCCCAAAGAGATAAACAGACAGGATAAATGGCGAAGTGAGGAAAAGAGAAGTTACAGATGGTAAGGGAGGTGACAACAAAAGTGTGCATATGGAGAAGTGCAAGAATGAGACAAAGAGACTGGAAAGAGCTGAGGAAGGGAGTAGATGATTGCAGGGTCTGTTCACATATTAATCTGAATAAGACAGACGAAATGCAATGGGAAAGAAAATGAACTGCGAGATTAACTGTAAGAAGAAATGGATAAAGAGGGTTTTAAATAGAGCGGCAGGACTGGGGGTTCATTCTCAAGAAAGATCACCATTTTCACCATGAACAACAACAACACACACACACACACACACACACACACACACACACACACACACACACACGCACGCACACACACACGGTGTGAAGGTGGATAGGGGTGATGGTTACGATAGAGATGATCATAACAGGGAAGGCAGTCTATGAGATCAAAAGGTACGACAATAGATAAGGGAGGTCGTTTAGAATAGAAAGAGATGGACATGGCAGTGAATGGAGCCCATGACCTCAGAAGATATGACCATGGATAGGGGTGGCCATTTAGGACAGGAGGAGAAATGGACATAGCAATGAACGGAGTCCATGACCTGAAGGTATGATAGTACATAACGCGGGTCATTAAGAATTCAAAGAGACGGACATGGTAGGGATGAGAGTCTACAGTCTCACAAGGCGTAATAGTGGGTAGGGATGGATGGTCGGTGAGGATACGAAGAGGTAAGTATGGCAGGAAAGCGAGTCTACAACCAATGGCAATGGCAAGGCATGGGGCCATTCCAGTTTATGTTCCCACTTTTATGGAAAAAAAGAATGGATGAGAAGACGAAATGGGGAATGAATTGGGTAGCTAATGCTGGAAATAAGAGGCGTTTAGGGAGGGCGTGTGTGTGTGCGCGCGTGCGTGTGTGCGCTCGCGCATGCTCGAGAAGGGAAGGTTAGTGAGGGAATAGGGTATGTGATACTGGGTTACAGTGGCCAAATTTGGATGAGGCGTGAAAGGAATAAACAGAAGTGGATGGTAATGAGGTAGAGCATGGATGGAGGGGTGGGAAGGGAACAAGAAGCGGGAGGGGGGGGGGGGGGGGGGGGGGGGCAAAGAAAACAAAGCAAGGACTGGACTGATTAGGATCAGGGTCAGCAAGGAAAATGGAAAGGGTCGGGTAGACAGTGGAAAGCGTGGAAGGAAAAAGAAAGAGGAGTGAACAAGGAATGAAAGGAGAAGACAAGAAAGAAACTGGTTGGAATTCCTCATTTTGAATGTTGTTGATTATACCCCCAACGACACACAGTTTTCAAGTTTTTTCATTCCTTTCTTTTTTTTTCTTTCTGAGTTGTAATCATTATGACCTAGTTCACAAACAAAGCTTTTTTCTGGTTTTTCAATATCACAAACAAAAAATTGCTTAAAAAAGTCAGATTACCAAAAAACAAACCAAAAAACAAAAAATACTGGAAAGGACACAGACAACATCTCTCTGTATGTGATTTAGCTAAACTGTTAATATCTTGAGAAGATAAAATTAGGCTGTGCTACAAACAACTGGCTTTTCATTGATTTTTCACAAGAAAAAAAAACAGGGCATAAGACAATGAAAAGCATGGCAATGCCACAAATAATACTTACTTAGAATTACAGAGGCAAACAGACACTGGAGAGTAGACATCAACTTATGTCCTTTTTTTTTAATTTCTAACAGCTTTGCGACCCATCTCATTTTCATCAATATCTTCCCATCTGACCTCAAATTCCCAATGAGCGATCTTCTCAAGTTATCTTTCCTCAGCACATTTCTCTCTCTTCTTCTGTCTTCTGTTTCTATTTTCCACCTCCTTCCATGAATATCTTTCTCCATTATTGCTGTGTACCACTTCACTGACCATCCTTCTCATCTTGTTCATCATCTTCCTATTTCTGCAAATGTCCTGCCCCTTTTTCTGATGCAGTGACGCATATTCTAGGTTTCTAGCCACAACTTATGGTTGTTTTTACTTTCTCCCAATTCCCACACTTCTTCCTGAAAGCTGTATACGCCAGGTAGCTGGTGGAGTCCTTACCAAAATAACAAGATCAGAGCAAGTATATGACGTTTAAACAGTCCGAGGTGGATTTCTAGGAATATGAATAGATTACAAACAATGCCAGTTATCAATCTTGCGGTATCTTGTAAACTGTGGAAACATGGAAGAATACATTAAAAAATATTTCCATAGGTGGAGCACAACTGGGACTGCGCTCAGATTTTTTTGAATTGGGGCTGGGGGCGGATCCAGGCGAATGGATGAAAACGTGGAACACAATGAAATGGAATAGCTGATGGAAGATGGGAAGTGTGATGTAGAATGCTTTTTAGCCCCCTTAAACATATCAAACTGTACTTTATTCAAGTGAGAAAACCATCCACAAAACCCATCACACATGTTATGGATGCATGATACAACACCCAGAATATCACGCAGTAACATACATACACTACCAAGTCCACATATCGGTGTGCCAGCAATGAAGACGAGCACATTAATTCAAATATCGCACAGACTGGATCGGTACCATTTCACAGGAGAAATGCCAAAAGGATACACGCACTGAGATTGTTTCATTTCTGGATTTCTTCCTTGACGTTTCTCGACTGAATCAGTAACACGCACAGAGGAGGAAGAGGTGCACTCAGGAAACAGGATTAGCAGACACCAGTGCAGTCAGGCATCAAGGCATGAGGTGCTGAAATCCTTGGCTGGCTGAAGCAGGAATTGAACTGCTGGAACCACGCCTTGGTAATGTCTCTGCACAACAAATGAGAGGTCAGTTGCTCACGTGGCCTTGTGGACAATGCATGTGTCAAAGAGGCAAAACAAAAAAAAAATCCTTATTCCATGCTTTGAACGTCTCACAGGGCTTGTTTGGCTATGTCCATATTTATTCCCACAATAGAAGATAACATATTAATAGAAAGCTGCTTTAGCATTCACTCGTTTCACTTCTTTCCATCATGAGTTCATTATTCTCTTACGTATTATGCGTACCACCTTACCCCTATTACCTACATCTTACTCCTGAGATTTGATGATGGCAGCCGTGTCGAGCGGTCAGAGTTTTTGCTTGCTCCAAGCACGCAGTAAAGTTCATGAGCTGACTCATTTTTTTCGACTTTGCCGTTTTATCGCCACTCCGAATCGACACAGTGGCTTACCACAGCAACTCGAAGATTTCGTTTGTTGACCGTTGTATTTACAAAGAATAACAACTGGCGTCAATCCAGTCTCCATTAAGGTCAAAGACATCCCTGACGCAAGCAGCAACAGACCTACAGTCATTGAAATTTGCTTGGCAGGCGAGAGGTCAGCCGGACAGGGATCGATAGTCAGGGTGCAACAGATAAATGGCCTCTGGAGGATCTATGCCACAACGACAGAGGCGAGAAATCAGCTCCTGACTCAGGGTATGAGGGTAAGAGGGACAATAGTACAACTTGCTAATACTAACCCTTTACTCTGAAGAGTGACACAGGGGAGGAGAAGCCAACAACCAAAGTGCGAGTCAACAATGTACCCTATCAGTGGCCGATTCAGACGTCGAACATTCTCTAGCAATGGTAGGGTGCGAGTTGCGCTCTTCAATCAAAACAGAGAGAGAGCGAGGGATGCAGACGGAACACCTACCCATTTCTAATGGGGCGGAGGATCGTGTCATCACTGTCCCTGATGTGCCTCTGGACAAGCTCCTCAAAGCAAGTCTCTTCTGGGCTAAAAATCTATCACAAAGAACAAAAGTTAGCTCAGAAAAAAACCCACTTCATTTGTTGTAATTGCCAGGGACAGAGCCACCATGCCTCAATGTGCAACAAAGAGTTGTTTGCCGTGAGTGCAGACAATCCGGCCATAAGCGCGGGGATCCTCTGTGCCTTGTTTTTTTTTTTTTTTTAAACAGGGACTCCAGCCAAGGACAGAGAGGACACACCCGGAGTGGGTGACACCACGCTGATGGACAGCGATCAGCCCGACGACTGCCACAGACGGGAGGACCGTTCAGCCAGAGGCAGGCCCAGCGAGCATCAGGCCACACTCTCTGCATCCCTGCAGCTGGAGAGCCTGTCCCGGAGCAGGTCAGAGACCCCTAAACGCCGGTGATCCAAGGAGAGGTCCAGCCCTAAAGAGGTGGTGGGGAGGGGTAATCACCTGAAAAAGGACAGTGGTAAATCCACCCATCAGACTCCCCGCAGTACGAACACTGAGGTAAGCGACCAGTGTGGGTAGACACCCTACCTCCTCAGACAGATCTCATGGCTTCAGCCTCACTTGATTAACGGACACTGAGTATGGAATTCGGAAAAGGTGCTGCGTAATATGCGTATAATGCTTCCAATGGACAAAATACGTCTTTGTTCTTTGAATGTAAGAGGTCTCAGGAATAAATTCAAAAGAGCAGCTATTTTCATTTAAAAAGTAATTGAATGTACATTGCCTGTTTACAAGAAGCCCATGTAACCGAGAATGATGCGGTGCTATGGGAAAAAACTGGGGAGGAAAATTTTACAATTAGGGTACTAAAAGGAGTCAAGGAGAGATTATTCTAATATAAAAAAAATTGATGGTAACGAGATGTGGAACTGACTTTAGAGAGAATCTTAGTCGTATCAGTCAAAAGTGAACTATATGACTTTAAATTGGCAAATTTCTATGCTCCAAATAATACGAAAGATAAAGTAATTTTCATGACACAATTATAGGAAAACGTGTGCTGAATATAGTGAGCAAAATCCGTTGTTGTTTGGTGATTTCAATTGTGTTATGAAGAACAGTCTTGATATTATAACGGGTCAATTTCATAATGAATCAGAGGTCAGAGAGTTAAATACTGCAGTAAGAAATTTGAATCTGACGGACATCTGGAGAGTTTTTCATAATGAAGAAAATATTTCTCCTGAAGTAAGAATCACCCTTTTATTGCTCGACTTTTGTATTACCGTTTAGTGCCAGAGGAAATGTTGCGCTTCGTGTGAACTCAGAAAGCTGCGCATTCAGATCACAAAGCTGTCGTAACGGAATTGAACAATGCTCAGTTTGAGAGAGGCCCAGGATACTGCAGATTTCACCTTTTTTTTAAAGATACAAAGTTAGCTGCAGAAATGAACAATTTATTAGATAAGCATCTCAATGATGCTACCAATGATGTTTCTTATATACGTACGTGGGAACTCGGTAAAGTTGAAATTGGTACTTTTTGTACCGAGTATGAAAAATCATTTGCACTCCTGTGAGTGCTGGCCGCAGACGGACACGACCCCCCAAGTATGAGGACTTTGATTTCTCCAATATTACAGAACACCGCGTGGTCAGAAACACTCGTGGCTTCAAACTACTGTCTGTAACAAAAGTCAGTACACTCACTCCTTCTTCGTGCGGACAGTGATGGACTGGAATCATCAAGATGAGGATATCGTTAGTGCAGGCTCTGCCAGTGCATTTACATCAGCTCTTGGCAGATCAACATCGCCTGCCTACTAGCATCTTGACAGCAGTAGAGTTTTTAACCTGTAGATACCTGTTGTGGCTACTCACTGAGACCTGTAGAAGACTGTTAGGACAAAGTGGTGCTTTTTAAACTATTTTAAGATGAAACAAATGGCGGATGACACAATACTGTTTCTAAAAAGACCGTAAGATGTGTTTAAATCATTGGAAATTTTGTCCTCCTTTGAAAAGTTTTCTGGATTAAAATTGAATGTTCAGAAAACAAAAGCTTTACTAATGGAAACTATAGGGAAAAAAGACTCAGATCTTCCATTCACAACAGTAAACAGAATTAAAGTTTTGGGAATATATTTTGATACCAATAAAATGGCAAAGAACATTGATGAAAACTGGAATGAAAGAATCAATAGAATGAATAGTATAATAAACAACTGGAAAAGGAGAGATCTCTCTATTCAAGGTAAAGTGACTCAAGGTAAAACTGTAAAAACAAAAAAAAAAAAAAAAAACCCCAACTTTTTCTGATAAGTCCATTTGTTTATGTAGTGCAGTCTATTGGTCTTCCAGGGGCAGTGCTGCATAAAATTAATGCAGCGTTATACCGATTTGTATGGCAGAAAAAAATCAGTAACAGGAAAGCATTCGAGAAAGTGAAGAGGAAAGTAATGGAATCTAATGCGGACAAAGGTGGTCTGAACATGATCAGTATGCTTCAGTTCCAGAAGGTTCTGAACTTACAATGGATGGGTAAATTATATAATGCTAAAGAAAATGAAAACTGGCAGCTGATCCCATTGTGGCATTTAAATAAACTGGCGAAGGGGGATGATTTCTTTAATGTAAACACAAGGACAAAGGATATGCAGGGTATTATTAAAATTGAAAATGATTTGTGGAAAGACATAGTTGCATGTTATCTAGATAACAAAACTATAAATAAAGTGAAATAAACAGTGGTAATTTCAAGTCGCAGCTTCTTTTCAACAACTCTTTGATTAAATACAAAAATAAAGTACTATTCTTTCCAAACTGGCACAAATAGAGGAGTTGAACAGATGGAAGATATGATTAAATACAAAAATAAAGTACTATTCTTTCCAAACTGGCACAATAGAGGAGTTGAACAGATGGAAGATATGATTAAATACAAAATAAAAGTACTATTCTTTCCAAACTGGCACAATAGAGGAGTTGAACAGATGGAAGATATGATTAAATACAAAAATAAAGTACTATTCTTTCCAAACTGGTACAATAGAGGAGTTGAACAGATGGAAGATATAATCCATCAGAACGAATACTGATTTCTGTCACTTGAGGAAGTACAGATTATGATTGGGCGAAGAAAGGCTAACATTATTTTTGAATATAATGTCTTTATTAATTCTATTCCTTAAGAGTGGATTCAATGGATAGAGAAGGAGATCCATGCACAAGCCAACAGGATTGTGCTGCAAAACATTTTAATACAAAACCAAAAGAAAATCTGGAAAATGTTATCCAAAGACAACGGAACAAATTTACCAATGGCCCATTGCTTCTGAGAAAGGAAATTTGGGTACACTCTAGACAAACAGGCCTGATCTAGGGCTAAAGAAACCACCAAAGAAGTAAGACTTAAGAGTCCTTCACTGGAAAGTTACATATTTACCCTACAGATATAATGTTATACACAATAAAAAATACCAGAAAACAATGTTCATATTGTGTTGATACGGTGGATTTCCATTGAATTTTTTTTCTATAATTGTCCAATTGTTAAAAAAGGTTTTGGAATTTCATCGAGCAGAAAATTTATGTAGACACAAATATTTGACTAAGGTTGCCAGTCACT
>JADBJO010018965.1:0-19599 GCA_016801955.1 Conus betulinus
TCAAAAAGTTATAAAAGATAATAATAAAGAAACAGAAGAAAACTGCAATAAAGCAAAGCACAGTAATAGCCTATTAAAATGAAAATAGACACTTTGCAAACACCAAAAACTAAAATTCAGTGTGGCAATACCTAAAATCTATCAACAGGACAGTGACTAATGTACTATAAACAATCATGCGCGACTATGAAAATGGCAGCCTTATAACAGTCCAACAGAAATACGTAGACAGAAGACTTTCACTGGGCTCGGTAATTGTACAGGTATCTCGTCCCCGATGTTCCATGCGCAGTAAGAAAGAGTTCCTCCTGCCCTGGTGATATGGACGGGGTGGATTATCCTGGGACGACGAGAGCTGTAGCGATGACCGGGTTGTCTTTGCTTTTCTCCAGTACATGTAATGAAGATGACGACCAAGGTTGCCTGCGAACACGCTGAGACCCCTTTCTGAGGGATGGATTAAGTCCCACATGTACTGAGTGTGTGTTGGTGATGTTTTCGTGGGACACGAACGACACGTTATTTTGACCGGAAAGGTTACAATGTATTTCGTCATTAAAGATTTCTTTTTGATGTTTAGCTTTTTTATCCTAGTTGGGGCGACCTTGCTAACAACAATTCGAGTTTGAGGATGACGCTTTTGTAATTCTTTCACGAAGTTGATGAAAGTGGATGCCTTTTCTTTTGGATCAGATGTGTCTTTGAGATCATTTACCCCAACATGAAGCACAAATACGTCTGCACTGTCGATAGAGTCAGACAGTAAAGCCTTCTTGCATTGATCAATTGTGGTCGTTTTCTTTTTCTTGATATACAATCCATAAGCTGCACCCAGTCTTTGAGCGGATATACCGTTTAGCACCGAGTCGTGCAATACAACAACTTCGGGTAAATCTATGGAACCTCTAGACTGCAATGAATGTGAAAAAGTTCGTGTTTTTTGCTGGTGATCTTTATTTTTCTTTGTTTGCTTGTAGCACGTAAGGGGTTAATTTTGTCTTTTTCTGAATGTTCTTTTCCCTCATCCATCCCCCTAGCGTCATTTTTATTCGCGTCATCATTTTTACGTCATCAGATGGCGTAGATCCCTTCGTTGCAGACCTTTTAGCCCTGCTCTTGACAATGTCCGAGTATGTCGGCCTCCCACCGCTGCTCATCCCTGACACGGTCCCGAGACGCGTGGTATCTGCTACGCCCGCAGCAGATGCCACATGTTGGGCCTCGACAACGTTTTTGTCGTACTGTCCGCCGCCGACCGCGCAGCCACGTTCGCGCTCTGAACTATTTCATGCAGCTCGTTTGATTTGTTTTGAGATCGTCTTTTTAAAATCTAGAATCGACGCATTCATTTCGTTCATCAGACTCTCTTTCGTTTTTATAAGCTCTGTCTGAGAAGCTGTGTGTTTATTTGGTTGTTGTACTGTTGTCTTTGTCTTTCGTGAGGTCACTTTTCGTCTGGTTGCCAACATCGGAACAAGCGCTAAAAGTAGGTCTATCCCGTTGATCAGACTCACCTCTTTCTTGCTGTATCTCTTTCATCAGTTCAGGACTCATTAAGCCTGATGCACAATTTTCTCACATAAACTTTCGTTTAGTTTTCAAAAAAACACATAACATGTAGTTAGGGAGTCCAGTGTGTGACCAGGGAATTAGATCTAAACATTCCATACATTTTAAGGTACGGCCGTTGGAGTTTTGCCTGCACTGTTCCCCTTCATATATCTCACAGTCGATGTAACAATCGATGCACATAGATCTGGTTCTGTTGAAGGTTCCGATGGTTCTCTGGTTGACTTTATGGAGAGATTTCCTTTCTTATCATGCTTTCTTTTGTATCGTGTCCTGCCCATGATAGGTCTTCTGCTACGACTGATTTAGTCCATGGAGAGATCAGCCGCCATGTTGAACCGTGTGTGTGAATGTTCTGAGTTAATGTGGGTGTTATCTGGATAGGGATGATGGGGGAAGTAGGGCTTTATTGTGTGATCCAAAGAATTGAACAAGCGCCAATGGATGCAGGTTCAACATGTGTATATTACAGTAATCGCGCGTGCGCGCGCGTGCATGTTTTAGTGTATGCACGTGTGTGCGTGCGTGCGTGTGTGTGTGTGTGTGTGTGTGTGTGCGTGTGTGTGTGTGTGTGTGTGTGTGTGTGTGTGTGTGTGTGTGTGTGTGTGCGTGCGTGCGTGTTTTGAGAGAGAAAGAGAGGGGGGGGGGGGAGAGAGAGAAAAACAGAGTGTGTTTTTGAGAAAGAGATAGAGAGAGAGAGTGTGTGTGTGTGTGTGTGTGTGTGTGTGTGCGCTCGCGCGCGCGCGAATGCATCCATGTAATTAGTTGATTACATGTTTTTTCACTTGCTTCAATTCCTTTTTTGAAAAGTAGTATGACGTTCTCCATAAGGGTTTCCCGCTGTGTGTGTGTGTGTGTGTGTGTGTGTGTGTGTGTGTGTGTGTGTGTGTGTGTGTGTGTGTGTGTGTGTGTGTGTGTGTGTGTGTGTGTGTGTGTCTGTGTGTGTGAAAATGCTACGATGTATCACTCCCTGATGTAGCTGACGCAGGTGCAGTATACGCTTCATACTCAAAATTGGTAGGAAAAAAATCAGGGCGTGTGTCTGTTGACAATGCTGCAGGTCAAACGATCACAGAATACAGCGGTACAAAAACAAACAAACACAAAGCACGACAAAACACAATATACTTTTGTACAATCATTTAATACTACAGTGTGAATAAGCACGGAATACTACAGCGCAAAAGATTATTGAATACAGCAGTATAAGCAAATACAGAATACTTCAGTACAGCCACAGAATGCTACACTGTAACAATCAAATAATACTGCAGTATAATATAAATTGTTGTATGATAATTCAGTGCCATCATAGAATACTACAGTATTAACAATCACAGAATACTGCGGTACGATAAATTACAGAATACTTCGGTTTAAAAAAAAGTCACAATTCTACATTACAGACAATCGCAGAATATTGCAGTACAATCGGTTACAGAATACTTTGGTTTAAACAAATCATAATTCTACAGTACGGACAATAGCAGAATATTGCAGCACAGACAATGGGAAAACATCCCAGGACAAAAACCATAGTATACTTCAGTACAAAGATCACAAAATTCGACAGTACAAAAAATAAAAAAACAGAAAATATACAAGCAAATCACAGAATAATACAGGACAAAAGGTCATGGAATAGTACAACCCAAACAGTTACAAAATACTACGTTACAAACAGTCGCAGAATATTGCACCAAGAATAATCACAGAATACTTCAGTAAAAAGACCACAGAATACTACAGTAAAAAGACCACAGAATGCTACAGGAAAAGACCCAGAATACTTCAGTAAAAAGACCACAGAATACTTTAGTAAAAAGACCACAGAATACTTCAGTAAAAAAAAGACCACAGAATACTTCAGTACAAACAACTACAGAATACGGCAGTGTAAAATCATATTGTACAAAAGATCACAGAATTCTGCAATTCCGATATCACAAAATACTGCAAGAAAAAGAATCAGAAAGTACTGCGCTACAGTGACAGCATATTACAGTACAAAGATACAGCGCGCCTAGACACTTTGTGTCCTCCCACACCTCGGCTAGCTGTATTCCTTTCGCTACCTCCCCCAGCCTAAGATGCTAAACGCAGGCAGCCAGATTGAGTTATAACCTCTGTGGATGTCAACGACGCAACGAAAGACGCTGCGTTTTGGAATAAGTTACTCACGAACGTGAGCTCCCAGTTTTCGCAGGTGGTTTATGACTCCTTTCATAAACCGGCCTGGCAAAGGAGAATTAATCATTTTTTTTTATAGAAATATGTTTTTAGTGTATTTGGATATATATCTCTCCGACGCTGGACGTAAGGGAGATAAGCCTCTCCTGCTCAGCTTGCCCCGGGGTTGCCTGGCGTAGGGTTGGAGGTGATGGTGGTACGTTTCCATCATGTTGGAATCACCCCCTCTTCCAGAAGGGCCAGAAGAGAGCGAAGCAGGAGGTGGTCTTTGTACATGTCTGGCATCTCCCTCAATATCATGTAGCTAATTTAGTTGCCTCCTTCAGAAACCTTAATCTTTTTTGCTTGATGTGATCATTTCATTTTTTAAGTAATTAGACAGTTTATGGGTGTAGAATTTTCTGGAAGGGGTCTATAAAATCAGCATGTTGGGCCCTAGGATGCCCATCTGTCCTTCAGAAAGTGCTCACGAGAACTGGCTTTAGCAAAGACATCGGCAAAACTTCTGCTTTGCATGTACGCCGTCTCCTCTCGAACTTGAAACAAGGGTTGGGAGAGTACACTGTTTTTTTTTTTTTTGTTTTTTTTTTTTTTTTTTAATATCAGCGTAAACCTGAGACAGATTCAACAAAACTAACATTTCACTGATGAAATGTAAGCAGCGATCGAGCTTTGCTGGAGCTGTTGTATTATCACTGCCTTTTTCATGTCGTGACATTTGGGCTTGTGTTTGATGGGCCACAGTTTCTTCAGCATCGTATGCAGGAGTGCTGCTTCTTTGTCCTCAAGGCGCAGTCGCCGTGGACATGTCACAGGAATATGGCAAAGCCGCTGCTGCCTGGCTTGGTGAGCGGAACGGACGGCCCGACAGCACCACAACAATCGGCACAGACCTGGCTGTTGGCTCCTTCACAGACAGGCCCCTCAGGTCCTCCCCAGGACCCTGGCTGTTGGCTCCTTCACAGACAGGCCCCTCAGGTCCTCCCCAGGACCCTGACTGTTGGCTCCTTCACAGACAGGCCCCTCAGGTCCTCCCCAGACCCTGACTGTTGGCTCCTTCACAGACAGGCCCCTCAGGTCCTCCCCAGGACCCTGGCTGTTGGCTCCTTCACAGACAGGCCCCTCAGGTCCTCCCCAGGACCCTGACTGTTGGCTCCTTCACAGACAGGCCCCTCAGGTCCTCCCCAGGACCCTGACTGTTGGCTCCTTCACAGACAGGCCCCTCAGGTCCTCCCCAGGACCCTGACTGTTGGCTCCTTCACAGACAGGCCCCTCAGGTCCTCCCCAGGACCCTGACTGTGGATCCGGCGGAATGGCTGCTGGTCGGCGCTGTTCTGTGCGGAGGTCCTCCGTCTGGTAGTGTTGTCAGGATAGGGTGTAAACGTTAGGGTGGTGGTGGTGGTGATGGGGAAGGTATTCACTGGACACGGGGTCGTTGCCCACCGATCATTCCGCGTCAGTTGTCAAATCAGCGGTGCTAGACGGAGGTCGGTGCCTGACAACTGACCTGCCGCGTCCGGGATTGGAAAAGTCGACCCGTCATTGATGACTGGCAGGTCCGAGTTAGTGACTGTATGACTGTCCTGGACACACCAGTACGTGACAGGCTCTCGGGAGGGGGGGGGGGGGGGGGGGGGGGGGGGGGGGGGGGGACGGACATTTTAGTCCTCAACCACCTCAGGAGTTAAGCTTGTTCGTCTACAGTTCCTGGCTGTCTTTGTAAGGAGGATACATGTAACAGATCCTCGGCGGACTTTTTTTTTTATCACGCAGACAGCACAAGCGGTGCCTGTGTCCCAACTATTAATAGGGGAGAAATCCTCCCACTCGTAGTTGAGTCCTCTGCCCGATATACGTCAGTTCACCCATTTTGGTCGGTTCGGGAACGTAGCGCGCACATGGGGACTAGTAGCTGGGCAACTAGGGGAGAGTTGTAGGTCCACGCAGGGGTGACAGGATGCGCACCAGGCGAGACACATGCTTTGAAACAAAGTAGATCAGGTTATCGATATGTCTCTTCGAAATCTACAGTTCAATGGTAGAATGCGTCACATACGGAAGACTACTGTTGATATTCACTGTTGGCATATGTATGGATATGTTAGGAACCTTTTCTCATGTGTTTGCTGCCATTTGCTGTGTTAACGAATGGTCAGAAAGCGAGCTGAAACCTCCCGAGCATGCGCGATCCTTGGTGAGGACCATAAGGATGTCGATGGACTTGGATCTCCCCGGGGTCTCTCTCCTTTCTTCCCAGTGGCCTTGAAGAGAACCCTGGGGGTAGGTTTCTGACGAGGGCCAAGTTTTAGTTACCCTCCGCCCCCCCCCCCCCCTCCCCGGCCACAACCCCCCCCCCCCTCCCCCCCCCCCCCCCCCCCCCCACACACACACACACACACACTCCACCCTTCGCCCTACCGAAAGTCTTGGCTCTAGATGCCGTATCTCGTTATGATGGTCCGTCAGGGGCAGGGGAGGGGGTATTGTATCCCGTGTGGCCCTGCTGCCCTGATTACCACCCTTGTTGTCCTCGGCACCCCTACCCTTCCCCCTCCCGTCACTGCCACCTTCACACAGGTAAGGGCGAAGATGGCTACGGAGTTAAGAGGATTAGCCTGATCCACCTTTGTTCCTGGGGCCGACAGGTGTCGGGAGCTGGTGGAGGTCTCTGACTCTGAGCACTGCCCTGGGGACCAGGAAAGAGGTCCTGCCTGGCGCTCTGGAGAGCCACTGGGTGTACGAGATGTTCTGGGGCCCAAAGGATGTCAGCCAATGTGCAGACAAATATCCCCAGACAATTCTTCTTTGCCCTACTGTGGCGGCTGTTGCATTACGGTATTCGTACACCCCGAGACTGTTGCATGATCAGCACAGCGACAGCATGAGTTTCTGAGGGCCTGCACTCGCCACTGCCCTTTGGTGTGTCCAGTGGGCTGGCGTTGTGCGCAGGAGCAGGGTGTACTGTTCCCTGAAAAGGGGTCTGTGTACTCCACACCTCCACAGGCAGTCCCGGCTTCTCAAACACAAGGCTAACTGCCTGCGAGTCTTCTTTATGTTCAGAAGTGCTGAACCCCCTGGGCTCCAAGTCCACTGGACAGAAGGTCAGCTGTATCTGACCGGATGGTTCACCCCCCTTGGGGAGTAAGGCCCACCACTCCCTCCACGGATGGGACCGGAGACGACCGGCGATGTTCACGCCGACAGAGAGCTCCTGGCAGCGCGCCAGCATGGCTTGCTGTGCCTCACTGGTGCAGCCGCTCAGCCCGCTGGTAGAGGGAAGAGACCAGATCCAGGCAGCCGCTCAGCCCGCTGGTAGAGGGAAGAGACCAGATCCAGACAGCCGCTCAGCCCGCTGGTAGAGGGAAGAGACCAGATCCAGACAGCCGCTCAGCCCGCTGGTAGAGGGAAGAGACCAGATCCAGACAGCCGCTCAGCCCGCTGGTAGAGGGAAGAGACCAGATCCAGACAGCCGCTCACCAGCTGGTAGAGGGAAGAGACCAGATCCAGACAGCCGCTCAGCCAGCTGGTAGAGGGAAGAGACCAGATCCAGACAGCCGCTCAGCCAGCTGGTAGAGGGAAGAGACCAGATCCAGACAGCCGCTCAGCCAGCAGGTAGAGGGAAGAGACCAGATCCAGACAGCCGCTCAGCCAGCTGGTAGAGGGAAGAGACCAGATCCAGACAGCCGCTCAGCCAGCTGGTAGAGGGAAGAGACCAGATCCAGGCAGCCGCTCAGCCCGCTAGTAGAGGGAAGAGACCAGATCCAGACAGCCGTGCCGGGAGTAACTCTGAGGACTTCGGTGTGTCCCCAGTGGCCCAACGTGGAGAAGAGGGCCGGGCCTTGAACGTCTCTGATGACTTCACTGAGGACTTCGGTGTGTCCCCACTGGCCCAACGTGGAGTAGAGGGCCGGGCCTTGAACGTCTCTGATGACTTCGGTGTGTCCCCACTGGCCCAACGTGGAGAAGAGGGCCGGGCCTTGAACGTCTCTGAGGACTTCTTCGTGTGTCCCACTGGCCCAACGTGGAGAAGAGGGCCGGGCCTTGAACGTCTTTGATGACTTCGGTGTGTCCCCAGTGGCCCAACATGGAGTAGAGGGCCAGGCCTTGAACGTCTCTGAGGACTTCGGTGTGTCCCCACTGGCCCAACGTGGAGAAGAGGGCCGGGCCTTGAACGTCTCTGATGACTTCGGTGTGTCCCCACTGGCCAACGTGGAGAAGAGGGCCGGGCCTTGAACGTCGGTGATGACTTGAGTGAGGACTTCGGTGTGTCCCCACTGGCCCAACTTGGAGTAGAGGGCCAGGCCTTGAACGTCACTGATGACTTCAGTATCTCCCCACTGGCCCAACTTGGAGTAGAGGGCCGGGCCTTGAACGTCTCTGATCGCCAGGGAGGTAGTCAATAAAGGCCGGCGGGGAGCTGCCCCCCCCCCCCCCCCCCCCCACCCCCACTGCCACCCCGTTCTCACAATGTTCCACAGACCCTTGCTGATTGGATCGGCTGGACGTTGCCCCCTGGGAAGGGCTACCAGGCCCTAATGCAGGGTCAGGGGGTCAGGACGTCGCTAACACGTATGGCGGAGACAGCAGTGACGATTAAAATTACGGTTGGTGGAATCAACAAAGATCCCCGAATCACTATCTGTAGATATAATATCTACATCCCAGTCCTCTTCTGTCTGCCTGGGGGACGGAGAAGGGCAGAAAGAGCGGCCCTCAGCTCAAAACGAGTCCTCGAGGTCACTCCCCCCCCCCCCCCCCCCCCCCTCCACTCCACCGCCTGAGAATCAGGCAAGAGGGACCCAAGACCCGGCTCCCCATCCGCACTAGACCCCCTCCTCCCCCCCCCCCCCCCCCACCCCCACCTCCCTCACCCCCGCACTTTTCCCCTTACCTTTCCCGCAGCTGAGCCGCTTACTTGAAGACATGAAGTTGACATAAATATCCTTAGAAATCGCAGAGAGCACTAAGCACTTGGCACCTCCCCCTGCACCGACTCTGAGCTTATCGCTGGTCTATCCCTCTTGAGGGCCGGCCTGAGGCTAGCAATCCAAAGGAAATCGCGCCTCAGGTCTCTGAGAGCGGAATAAAACCAGGGGCGAACTAGCCCCAAGCCCTAGATAAAAGGTATACTTTGGTGTATGCCCCAGCCAGCATATGGCGATGATACAGGGGAGGGAAGCGGGGGGAAGGGAGGGACCAAGGAAATCTACCCCGCAAATTGTCACACTAGAAACCATGATACAATCGGAACTACCAGACAGAGGCAATTGAAGGTAAAGGGAGAGAGGAAATATGGCAAACTAACCCCTACTGTTTATAAATGTGGAACAACAGGCAGGAGACCGGGTCACCCTAGAAATGATATATCAAAGTTAAGCATATATCCAACACACAAACTTTGGAACTGGTATGGTGGGAGGGGGGAGGGGGGATATGGAAGTCCAGCCTCTGCCATTTATGAATATAAAGCTAAGAACCAAAGAAACTAAACATACTAACACCCGACTGTCGATTTAGGTCTGTATTTCCTTCCTGCACAAGACAACGAGAAGGCAGGTGGGGGAAGGGGGGTGTCTATGAAGTCTGGACCCAGACCTCTTTAACTTAGAAATACAACTGAAGCATTCTAGCAGAATTCAGCTGATGCCCCCCCCCCCCCCCCCCCCCCCCACCACCACCACCACTTGCATGCAGCGCCGATGGTAAGGATGTGGAAGCGGGGCAATATTTGTCCAATCCTTTGGCAATCTAGACAACCAAGAGTATGCACATCAAGTAAAGTCATGGTTTATATCCCCACACAACAAACAACAAATGTGCTAGGAGAGTAGGGAGACGGATAATGGACGTCCTGCCCTGAGTTTTCTAAAATGGTATACGTGCCCTCTAAAAGCTAGTCTTTCTGAAACCATGACCGCCAGGTAGACTTTGGTGTCCCTCAACCTAAAAACAACAGGTGCGACGATCAGGCGAATCAGGTTCAAGCAATAAAAGACAATGGCAGAAAAAACAAACAAACACAAAAAAGGGAAAAAAGAAAAAAAGAAAAAGGCAGCTTGCAAGCCATGGAGTGAGGAACTACATTCCCCTGGATTTTCAGCAACAGTAGACTGGGAAATCCCTGTAAGCAGCAAGTCAGGAGTTTCTCTCCCCCAACGCATGGTGCCATCACTGGTACGTCACACAGGATGCAGTCTGCCCTTTCTCAGCCACACCCGCTAGCTCCCAAACTAAATACTCATGGTACAAGACAGAAGTATATTACGCTTGAGACGTTTGAGAAATACACTGGATGATACACTTGTTTTAGAACACGAGTGCAGAGAAAAGGCATGGAAAATACACCTAAGAATAGCACAGGAAGAGAGGGGACAGCGTTAACTAGACACACACTGATCCCCGGTGTCGTAGCAGGAATCCCCATCTCTCAGTAACTGCAGGAGCCTGCCGCTGGACTCCGGGCAGAAAAATGCAGAAAGTTATCCCATCGGCTCTTCCCCAGGGAAGCTCGACCTCCCCTAAGACAGGAGATACACTATACCTGTCTCTCCTCCCCAGTTAACCCCGCCCTGTCCTGAGGGGGACGGGGGTGGGGGGTGGGGTGGGGGGGCTACACGATGTCGGTCAGCCAGCACCACGAGTGGCACCACGAGCCCTCGCCTCCTCCTCCCACTCTCAGTGATTCCGCCCCTCTCTGCTGTCGTAGATGGAATAATGTTTTGTGAGGTGGTGAGGTACTTGTCATCAGCTCTGACCTTGTTTTGTATATGATACATCCGCAGGGGGAAAGATCCACTCCACCCTCATTAGTGTCCCATTCTACGAGGTGTAGGCCGCGTGCCAGGCCGATTTGGTATTCATATGTCAGCAGGTGGGATCACCTGTCCTCGAGTGTCCGCGAATCCTCTTGAGAAAATTGGGGGGAAGCTGCCAGCAAGATGCTAATTCTGTGCGATCGATCCCTCCCGTTTCTGTCGCTGTCTGTTTGCTCTCGCTTTCCTTCACTCGATGTATCACGCTTTCCCTCGCGATGCCTCTTTGATTCTGTCTGCAAGGATGGGAATTTTGGTAAAGCTTTCATACCGCCTTTTCCTCTTCTTCTTCTTCTTTCTTCCCTTCTGGTGTTGTTTTTTTTCTCTTGCCCCACCGATCCGTTCAGTCTCTCTCTCTCTCTCTCTCTCTCTCTCTCTCTCTCTCTCTCTCTCCTCTCTCTCTCTCTCTCTCTCTCTCTCATACTTGCTCATTCACTGCGTCAGCCCCATCGCACAATACCCCACACAACACAAAGCACTACGGTGCCGTGCGTTGGAGTACAACAGAAGGCAATACAACGCGAGAGGATTCAGCGCGATATATTTTGCAGTATGGCTCAGCACGAAACATGACATGATCTTAAACATCATACATCTCAGTACACCACAACAGCACGCAATACACTGCAATAAAAGCTCACACCAAACGGTCAATACCACGCACCTCAGCCCAACACGAAAACAACAGAACATGCACGACACAACAAGTTAGCGTTGCACGACAATGAAATACTAAAGGACCCTCAGTAAACCCCAGTTTCACAATCCCCACGGAAGACCGCAGTCTACATAACGATTCTGGAAACAGGAGCTGGCAAGAACTGCCGGCATCATCTCCCGGTCCAGGAGACATGATCCTGTTGTGCCCTCCCTCTCGTCACAACTGATCCGTTCTTGATGGTCACCGCTGACCATTATTGTTAGCCGCTCTCCGTATTCCGAGCGCCCTCCGGCTTAGCGTGCAGACAGGGGGGTCTCGTGTTGGTGGGGAGAAGGTCCCTCCCTCCCGCCCGCCCTCAAGGACAGATTGGAAGACTAGGCACAGCCTTAAACGTCAATCCTTATTGAATAAGGTTTTCCTGAGTTTCTGAGTTCGTCCTCCCTCTCTCTCTCCTCCTCGCCTCCTCCCCTCTCTGTCCCTCTCTTCGCTCTCGCTCTCCCCTCTCTCTCCCTGTCTCCTCCTCCCTCTCTCGCTCTCCCACCTCCTCCTCACATCCTCCCACTCTCTCATCTCCCGTCACCTCTCTCTCTCTCTCCGCTCTCTCTCTCTCACTCTTCTCCGGTCTCTCTGGTCGTCTTCTGTCTGTCTCTCTCTCGTCTCTCCCCTCACTCTCCTTCTCCCTCACCCACCTCACTCCGCTCCCTCTCGTCTCTCGCTCACTCTCTCCTCTCCTCCCTCCCTCTCTCTCGTCTCTTTCCCTACGCTCTCTCTCCTCCCTCTCTCCTCGCTCTCATTCTACTCATCTCCTTCTCTCTCTCCCTCTCTCACCCCCCTCTCTCCTCTCTCTCTTTCTCTCTCTCTCCATCGTCTCTTCAGTTTCGTCTGGTTGTCGGTCCTATCCGATCTTCACAACAACACACACACCAACCAACGCGCGCAGCGTCGCGCGCGCGGGGGGCGGGGAGGTAAGGAGGTGCACAGCTGGCTAGAAGACACACACACCCACACACGACTGACACGAACTGATCACAGGCAACACACACACCTTGCCCTGAATGCTCTCATCTCCTCTCTCTCCCTCTCCTCTTAGACTCTCCCTGATTCCTGTCACCTCTGGTCTCTCTCCCTCCCTCTCTCTCCTCGTGTCGTCCATTCTTGAATGCAGTCCTCTCTCCTAATTCCTCCTCCTCTGCAAACTCTCTCCTCTACAGGTCCCTCTCCAAACTTAACAGGTTTAATTGAATAACAAGCAATCCTCTTCATCAAATCTCGACGCAGGGGTCCTTTTAAATCATTTCGATGTGCTCAGTGGTTTTTTGTCCTTTCCCTACAAAAGACCAAGAGTCGAAACGCAATCGTTTTGTTCCACTGCTGTCTTTTGTCATCGTTTGAACCGGATTTATTACAAAAACTCTTTCAGAAAGAGTATTGAAGACGTAGGTGGGGTCGAGGATGTATGGAATCCATTGTTACTTGAGGGCAGTCTTGGTGACATCTTGGGGATATCATCTGTGCCGAACACTGTTCTTTTCGCATCTACACTTCATGACTGACAACACAACCATCACCTTTTTGCGGGACACACCACTGCAGAACATGCTTAGAAGACACCAGTAGACGCATGCCAAGAGATAGAGAGAGAGAGAGATAGAGAAACGAGAGAGAAGAACGCTAGACATCTTTTTCAACTGGGGAATAACAAAGATAAAGCATATGTTGCCTTTTTGTACCTCTTAGGCCCTCAAAATATGACTTTACTAAGAAATACCAGAAACAAATAAGCTCAAATAATTAAAGGTTAAAAGGTTGCACAAGCAATGTGCGATAAATGTACTGAGAGAGAGAGAGAGAGAGGATGAGGAGAGAGATGAGAAGAGAAGAGAGAGAGAGGAGAGAGAAGAGAGAGAGAGAGAGAGAAGTCGTTCATTATTTTTTAAAAGTGTTTTTTTGAAGGCCATTACCACTCTGCACGCACCAAGATCGTATCGTACCACAGTGTAATGGACAGTATTATTGACAAAAAATCACAGATTATGAAGAATACGCCACATTATGATGTCGTTATCAACTGACAAAAAGAAAATCTGTTGTCTGCACACACACACACACACAAACCACACACACACACACACACACACACACCACACACACAACACACACACACGCTCGCACGCACGCACGCACACGCACACACACCACCACGCACGCACGCACCACCACACACACAACACACACACCCAACACACACACACAACCACACACACACACTCTCCACTCACTCTCTCTCTCTCTCTCTCTCTCTCTCTCTCTCTCTCTTCTCTCTTTCTCTCCTCATTCTGTCAATGATACCTTCTTGTGGCATGAGTGTGTGTGTGTGTGTGTTGTGTGTGTGTGTGTGTGTGTGTGTGTGTTGTGTGTGTGTGTGTAAGTGTGAGTGGTGTGCACATGTGCGCAGGCACGCACACAAGAGCGTGCATGTGCCCATGAACATGCTCGAATGTGTGTGTGAGTGTATGTGCTTTGTGTGTGTGTGTGTGTGTGTTGTGTGTGTGTGTGTGTGTGTGTGTGTGTGTGTGTGTGTGTGTGTGTGTGTGTGTGTTAGTGTGAAAGTGTGTGTGCACGAGTTTGACTCTATGTATGCATCTAACAGAGAGAAAGTAGAGAAAAGCGAAATAATGAAGTCTTGATTCCTGTCTGCCTTCTCTCTCCTCTCTGCCTCCCTCCCTCTCTCTCTCCCTCCCCTCCCATCCCTCCCCTCTCTCTCTCTCATCTCTCATCTCTCTCTCTCTCTCTCTCTCTCTCTCTCTCTCTCTCTCCCATCCCCTTTAAGACATGTGTATGGCTCGTTAAATTAAATATATACATCGCCTCATGGTATTTGTTCTGTCAGAACGGTTTGCCTGTCAGGTGTACTTGTGTCGCTCTTAATAGATGGTTCCTGCAAATGCAACAAAACTGGAATGTATTAAGTTGTTAGGATTTTACCTATTAAAGCAGTCCCGTCTTTCATGCAAAAAATCGTACATCGTATAAATTTCCACAAAAACAAACAAACAAACAAACAAACAAAACTCTTCGGTCTTTATACTCAACAACTCAGCAACTTATTACGAAATGAATTACACAGAAAGGCATCAGAACTGAGAAGCTGACTGTTGTTTTGATGCATGCAAAGTAAAAATCTTTTAAAATTCAGCTTCATTTAACTCAAACTAGGCGTTTTGCAGATGTACGGTTGGGATCTCAGCCATCGACATATCTTTACAATGGCGCATACGTGGATATACACACAATAATCAAACATATCGCATACGTGCAGAAGTACACAGTGTTTGGATGGACATACAAGAAGAAGACTAAATTCAGTGAGCTTCTTCTCATCAATAAGTCATCATTTTCTTTCCTGTTGCTACGCAGCGACTGCTTGAACAAAAAACCTTTCTCGCTTTTTTTCCGCTGTGGAATGTCAGTGGTTTGTTATTTCTTTTTTCTGATCACATTTCTTATGATCACGGCTTTGATTTTGTTTCTTTGGTTGAGGCGATCGTCAAAGTGTCAGTTTGATGTATTTTCTGCATACAAGCTTTCTTTCAACCAGCCATAAAAATTCACAAACATTGGACACGGACGAAACGACTGGTTTCCATTGTAAGAAAGGGTCTTTCTCTTTATAGGGAGAGCGTTGATATGAACCATGCCAGTTCTTTTATAGTCTTGATTGATAAAGAATCATTTGGATTACATAAAGACATTTTTTGTGTGTTTGTTCATTCATACTTTCTTTAGTTCTCCTTTTAATACTAATTTTAATGTTGTATATGCTTCAAGAAACTGTTGTAAAATTACCCGTTTTCTCGATTTTTTTTGTTGTTGTGAAAAGTAGTTTTGATTCACAATGGTGTTTGGATGGACATACAAGTCTTAGACGAGAAGATGCACGCAGTCCCACTCTAGCCTATCTTTTCAATAAAGAATAAGCAGCTAACATAATTGATAATGGTGCCAGTTTTTCACATGGTTTATATTTGAATGTAATTTTTTTTTGTGGGTTAATAATGTCATGTTGATGGCAGAAATAGTCCTAGTTTACAGACAACTGACTAACCGACAAGCTACCGGTTCATCTCTTCAGCTTAAGGTGGACATGAATTGAAGCAATGTTGTAGCATTCGGGAAGAGTGGCTATTTGAGTTTAAGAGAAAATGTTGATATGATAGCACTGCGATGTCTGTGGTTAGTGCTTATAAGTATTGAGGGATATTCTTCTCCACTTGTTTGAGCTTTACCGCTTCCAGCTGGATGCGAAAACCTTGCAAATGGGACAAAAAGTGTTTTGACTGATCTTTTAAAAAGAGTATATACTTTGAATAACAACTCCTTTGGTGTCTTGTTGAAATTATTTGATTCTCAGATACAGCCAAATGTGCAGTTTCGCACTGAATAATTGGGTTTAGATAACACCGTTGTCCACTATGGATCACTTTATTTGTTTGCCGTAAAGAGTTTTTTTGTTTTTTTTTTAAAGAGAAGACAGAACACCGAATGATCTTGTAAATGGTAAAACAAATCATCATCCAACATACATTAACTCTGTTGTTAAGAGTATTGGCTGTCGGCTTAAGTTGATGCAAATGGAAAAATTACAGGATTACCAGCCGCCGTGGCGAAGTGGTTAGCGTCGCGGACTCCCGGCTGGGAGGTCGTGGGTTCGAATCCCATCAGAATCATGTGGGTTTTTGTGCCCCTACCGGCTCCTACCCGAGTTGAGTTTGCTGCGGATTCGGTTGGGAAGACTGGGACCACACAGTCGAGTTTCATCCACTTCATGGATGCGTTGATGCAGCGCAATTTGTTCCAGCGCGGCAATTTGTTCCAATGGTACAAATTGCCGCACCGACTGCGGCAATTTGTTACAATTTTCTTTTGGTACATTTTACCGCACCTGTACCTGTTAAAGGAGATAGAGGTTGAAAAAATCAAACTGGTAATATTCAGAAAGTAAGATTAACGCATTTGAGCCAACCGAGGCATATTTTTGTGCCATCTTCCGACCACCCCCGACACCTCCCGACACCCCACCCCGACCCTCCGACACCCATCCTCGACATGGGAAGGTATATTTTTTGTGCCGTCTTCCGACCACCACCGACACCTTTCGACACCCCAAACCCAACCCACTTCGACACCATCCTCGACATGGGAAGGTATATTTTTTGTGCCGTCTTCCGACCACCACCGACACCTTTCGACACCCACCCCCCGACCCTCCGACACCCATCCTCGACATGGGAAGGTATATTTTTTGTGCCGTCTTCCGACCACCACCGACCTTTCGACACCCCACCCCGACGACCCTCCGACACCCATCCTCGACATGGGAAGGTATTTTTTTGTGCCGTCTTCCGACCACCACCGACACCTTTCGACACCCCGAAACCCAACACTTCGACACCCATCCCCGACACTGGGTGCGTATCGCTATCACTACGTCTCTCTAGCTCTACGTTACGTTGCCACTATGACCAACATCACTATGTTACGTTATCACTACGATTTTATGTCATCATTAGCACTACGTCTCTCAACTAGGATCGATCGTTTAGCACTACGGCCGCTATCGCTACTGTCGTGGGGTATGCATCTGCCTCCATCCCCTGCCTAAAAGTATTGCCCCTACCCCCCCAATTTGAAAAATCGAAAAATACCCTCCCCCCCCCCCCCCCCCCCCCCCCCCCCCCTCCACCACCGTGCGTGCGTGTGTGCGTGCGTGTGTGCGTTGCGTTGCGTCGCGTGCATGTGTGTGTGTGTGTGTGTGTGTGTGTGTGTGTGTGTGTGTGTGTGTGTGTGTGTGTGTGTGTGTGTGTGTGTGTGTGTGTGTGTGTGACCTGAGGGCAGAAGAAAGAAAGCAAACAGTTTCTTAAAGTTAACAGTTTACTGTGATGATTGTGAAATTAGCGTGATGAGCTTTTCGCGTTTCTTTTGGACACAAGTGTGTACTGATTGTTGATTCAATTATGATTTTTTGCGATGTTGATAACAGTCACGCACACGCGCGCACGCACACGCGCACACACACACACACACACACACACACACACACACACACACACACACACACACCACCCACACCACCACACCACCATCACCACCACCATCATCATCATCATCATCATCATCATCATCATCCCTCCCTTGGCAAACGGACAAACGCAGAAAAAATCTTATTTTGATTCTGTTTTTAATTTTCTAAAATGAATCTGCTCAGCAAAAGAGAACCAAATAGCTCTCAATGTCAAACTCATTAAAAAAAAAAAAAAAAAAACGTATTTTACGGTTTCATTATTCTGAAATGTTATAAAATTCAACAATTTCTTCGAAAAACAGAGGAAGGTTTCATTATCCAAAAAACACGCTTGTGTCAAACAAACTCACAAACAATTACATAACTTTCCTGTAATGATTTTGTCAATTAATCAGAAAGTTGTAAACAAAATCTTAAGCGTTCCAGTATGCTTAACCCGTTTTGTCAAAATCAGAAAAACAACTACTCAATGTTTATGTTTCATTCTTCTGAAACTATCAAGTCAAAGTTACAAGAAGAAGAGTAGAAATGTACAAGTTTGATTATCATGAAACGGTTTGTCAAACACTCAATTTTGTGAGAGAATAAAATGGCTGCATGCACACAGACAATTATCATTTCAGCACGCTTATTGGTATACAATGAAAATGTCAAAGCTCAATTGTGTCTTCGATACCAAAAACACTACTCAATGAAAAAACAACCAAAATACAATGTTTACGTTTAATCCTTCTCAAACTATCAAGTCAAAAAATACAAGGAGAGGAAGTAGAAATGTACAAGTTTGATCATCATGAAACGGTGTCAAAGCTCAATTGCGTCTTTGATACCAAACTCCTCTAAGCTCAAAATTTCGGATGAAGTCTTGCTGAAGGAACAGCCAGGCATCCCACCATCGGGGATTGTTGACGACTCTCCTAATGGCAATAGCAAGGCCACTGCCTTGGCCTGCTGCCATGTAGAGACGCCTGACACTAACCGGTCGAGGGACGTATTTCCAGGACATATTCAACAATGGAAGGAAGGAAGTGGAACAGCTTGGATGACTGTGTGCCAGAAAGTGCTTACGCGCTGCAGTGTAAGTGACAACTTGGGTCAATTGTACAAAAGAAAATTGTAACAAATTGCCGCAGTCGGTACGGCAGTTTTTGTACCGTAGCATCATCTTAATCATCCTCATTCTCATTGATCAGCATTAAAAAAAAAAAAAAATCTCAAGTTCTGTGCCCTTCATGTCTTGTTCTCATGGTGACCTCAATTTCGATGACCTCACCACGTCTGTGGCCTTGGTTTGGTTCCGTCGGGGTCACCGGTATCGGCGAGTCCATGGTGGCTGTCGTTGGACGGACGTGGTGGCGCCCTCCGGAGGGAGAGCTCACTCACGCCGGCTCCGCGCCTAAGCAATTATTGTCGTCAGTAGGGGGCTTAGTAGGTGGTGTCCTGCGTATGTTAGATCAGAACAGGCGCCACTGAACACCACCGAAGTGACTCGGCAGCAGTGCAGTGTCTCCTCCGGTGGGTTGCCTCTGACGACTTGACACTGACTGCTCCCTGTGGATTTGCCGGTGCCGGGGTTGCGGCGGGGCCGACGGGCTGTGGCTGTGGACGGGGTGTCGGAATGAGCGGCGTGGGTGCACTGCCTCTGAGGTGCCACAGAGGTTGGGACAGCAAAAAAAAAAAAAAAAAAAAAAAAAAAAAAAGAAGAAGAACAAAAGGAAAAAAAAATACAGGACTTGACGTAAAGCTAATGAAAGGTCATGCAATTTTGATGTAAAAGGGAAGAAGAACTGGTAACAAATGTTCCCTAACGTTTGTTTAAACATGGACAGCCAAAAAAAAAAAAAAAAAAAAAAGGGGGGGGGGGGGGGGGGGGGGGGGGCATTTTGTTCTTGTTGCCCAGCGCTTAGACGTACAGTTGATTAACCTAAGTTTGATCGACATCCTTCCTGTAAATTGCCCATAACGCAAGAGTACGTTGTCCTTCTTTATTGTCGAATAAAGGATTTTAAAACGAGAGTCGTTAATGCATCCTAAAAACTGCATGTGAATATTTTATGTTTTCGTCTGTATTCATTTTCAATCTGTTTCTTCATCTTCATTCAGATTACCCCCCGTATTTCACTGAACTCTTACGTGTCAGCTTCACTGACAAAAAAAAATTCTTTCCATTTGCTTTTTTTTAATGTTCTCTTTCCCCCTTTTTGATTTCTCTTTTGGCTTCAGTGTCACATTTTTATGCTTTGCTACTTCCCGTTTTTCCATGGTCTTCTGCTTTTTGCCCTTTT
>JADBJO010018965.1:22241-27241 GCA_016801955.1 Conus betulinus
ACTACTCTCTTTTCTCTGTCTGACGGTTTGTCTGTCTTTCTGTCTGTCGTCTCTCTGTCTGTCTTTACGGTCTGTTGTCCGTGTGTCTGTGTCTGTCTGTCTGTTGTGTCCATGCGTCGTGCGTGCGTGCATGCGCGTGCGTGCGTGCGTGCGTACGTGTACATGCATATAATATGTGTGTAGGTGTGTGTGTATGCGTGCACATGCGTGCTTGTATGTGTGTGTCTGTGTGCGCGTGTGTGTACGCACGAGCGTGCACTCCATCGCCACGACTTCCAACAGCTCTCTCTTACCTCACGCTTGGCCACTCATATACATCACTTCATTGAGGTTTTCAATATCGACTTTACTGAGCTTCTGTACCTGACGTAGTCATACTGTTGATTAATGCGTTACGGTTTTGTCAGTTAGCGCGACATGTCAACTGTGAGCCGGATATCGGGGAACGTTTGAAGGGTGACGTCATATAGACTCCACACCCCCCCCCCCCCCCCCCCCCCCCCCCCCCTTCTTTCCTTTTGGTTATGCAAATGTAACAATGGAGACTGCAATCTGGTTGAATTGCCATTCTGCTAGTAGAAATGTCCATCAATGTTCGTCTTTGGACAGACTGGGATCGGAATTTTTACTAGCAGGATTCTCTATTTCACCTGTGGATATATCGATCCTGATTTCTGCCAGGACAATCTGAATCAGTTTGACCGGTACAGATAGCGAGTTTAATGTTGTCTTGAGATTTAGTGGAAGAATTGTTTGTCAAATGAAAAAAAAAAGTTAATGTTTCTCAGTCCTCTACATCTTACCACATAAAACGATCTTTAATCAAGAATGCCAGGCACAGCATGGCACAGAAAACTACTTCAGGTGACTTCCCAACTCTCAGTTCAGTGTTCTTCTAGTTGTGAGGAGGGTGCAGCCTACGCAGCGTTGGGGCCTTTGCATTTTGACACGCTTGAAACATCATGTTTAAAATGGCCGCCTTCAGGACATCGTTCTCCCATCTGTAGCTGATGCGCTCCAGCCAATGTTATCATCATGATTGAGAGTGGTCTCACTTATATTGCGCTTGTTCTTAGAGACCAAGCTTTAAGCACTTTAGAATCCACGCTCTCCTTCACAAAACGGGCTGCCTACCTGGGTAGAGCCGGCTGAAGAGCTGCCTGCTGTTTTCCGTGGCATTCAGCTGAATACCAGTCACTGAGGTATCCCCTCATATCCCCAGGTCTTTTTTTCCATGAAGAATGGTTGGTGCGTATAGGCGTACCTCCTTATCATCCATTAGCCTATCGTTCATGGGATAAACAGATCCGCTTTGCTTATCATTTGTTGATGCAGATGTTTTGGATATATTTGGTTTCACATGACATCAATTTACCAGCAGATGTAAATAAAGACGTGATAATGAGTTTTTTTCACAGTTCCCATCATCATCCCGAAATGCGGTGAGCTTCGGGCTGATTTCAGAAATTTACTTTAGTGGATGTCTTCTTGCTTATTCTGTGTGCTTAGTGCCTTACGGAGCAATGGCTATTCTCGTTGTCTCTGGAATGCTCTATGCATTTTGATCGGTTGTTTGACGTCATTGTCCTCGAACTCTAGAAGTTCCGAGCATCCTGGTTGGTTGCAGTAATTCATGGTTTCCGAACTTTCTAGAAAGTTCCATGCAATGCGTCATGACTCCTGAACTGTTTACACGTGTTGATTGGTTGTGCTACGTCATATTTCTCCAACTTCCTTTTTCATAATTGTACATAAACGGTTTTTGTTCGGGGGTGGGGGGTCGGGGTTAGGGTTGTTGAAGAATGCGATTTGATAAAAATAATCAAACAGGGGTGATCAATTAATATTGTTGAAGGACATCTCCGTTTTTTTTTTTTTTTTTCTTTTGTTTTGTTTTTTGGTTTTGGTTTTTTTTTTTTAGCTGTAACGAACATGTCTCCGTTTTCGGACAGTTTTAACGATCGTGTGTAGACTGGATTGTGAATCCACTGTTGCAAATAAAGACGCGAAACTTATTGCCAGGGTCGACCATTTCTCTGTCTCCTGATTCGTGTCAACAACACATCAGAACAGGCTCTAGTACAATCATCCTCAATGATGCCACGTGCACCGTGAAAGACCAACAGCGTGATTGATTGTCGTAACAAGAATACATGCTTCGTAGTCAAATCAACTCCATTCATGTGCTGCTGAAGCAGACAGTCAAATTCTTCTGTTTGGGTTGTGTTACTGTCCATCTTATTGGAGCGTCGTTTGCAGCGCGCGCTGACGACAGAGTAAAAATACCAGAATGAAACTGAAAAATAAACTTGTTTCACGCACAAGCATTATCAACGTCACCGTAGGTGTTTGTGTGTATTGTCCTGTAGCCAGTTATCATTCAAACGACACAGTCATATGTTAAAAGTTGGATGACATACAGTAGGCTCCTCTCTGTGTGTGTTTGTGTGTGTGTGTGTGTGTGTGTGTGTGTGTGTGTGTGTGTGTGTTAAAACAATGTATGCATGTGTAGCATCATTCTCTTTCTCTCGCTCGCTAGAGAGAGAGAGAGAGAGAGGAGAGAGGAGAGAGAGAGAGATGTACATACGTGACGTAATGTCGAAAACCGTCCTTTTCAACAACTTTAATTAAACTGAACTACGATCAAAAACGCTGTATAAGCCTGACAGGCGAAAAGAGACACGACGACAGTCCCTGACCCTGGGCTCATTGCTGTGCAGGTGGGGACTGCCCCAGCTGAACCACAGCCATCAGCAGCCGGCCTTCCTCAACGTGCCCGGCGTGTGTCACGCGCTGGTCTACCTGTCCTACGTCACCGCTTCCTGTCCGCCTGGCTCATCGTGGTCTTCACGGTGGGAGCGCTACATCGGGGTGTGCCACCCGCTCAAGCGCAAGGACATCTGTGGCCGCCACTCGGCGCCCAAAGTGCTGGCCACGCTGCTGGCCGTCGCCATGGTGCTCATGCTCTGCAAACCCATCCTGACCAGCTCGCGCCACTTTCAGACCGTCATCAGCTCCCAGGTAAGCTTGTTCCCCCCCCCCCCCCACCCCCCCTCCGCTTCCCCCCTCCCTCCCCCCCCCCCCCCCCCACCCCTCCCCGTTTTGTGTTTGGTGGGGTAAGTTCCGCAAGACTGCCTTCTCTTTGCTGTCTTTTTTTTTTTTTTTTAACTGTAGTCCCTCACCCTCTCTTCCGTGCTTGATGGTGTCAGCTCCTTATATCGTCCTTTTGCGGTCGGCTGGGCTGTCGGCAACGTTACCTTACTTTACCTTAACCTTCCGTACTTGCTCCATTGTTCGTATCCATGGTGTTGGACTGATAGAAATCAGCCAATCAGGCATGGGCTACAACACTAACACCAAAGGAGCAGGCAGTAGCTGGCGTCTCGCAGAACAAGCAGACTGTGAAAGGGGCTTCATGACCTCAGACCACGATCATTGTAATTACCATCGCAACAAAACGGTGGGTAATTATCATTTTTTCAGTGAAAAAACTCAATTTCTTTTTCGTAAAAAAATGATTGCTTTTGACATGATAACGGTACATATATCTCGTTTTTGACGATGTTAAGACATCAGATAAAAAGTAAAGTAACGTAAAAAAGGGAAATAATTCCTATGGCGCTGGTAATCCTTGCGCGATGACAACTGTTTTAAGTGTATTCATTAATATCTTCTGGCGATATGCTCATCCTTTGAAAACATAGTCAACAGGATGAAAGGCTGAAAGCAAGAGAAACAAATCATACGATATTTACTGTTTTCATTTAAACTTGATAGTCATCATTGCCTTATGGAAGAAAATTACTGTTTTTCATGAAGAACCAGGCTATTATAGCTGCGGGGGGGGGGGGGGGGGGGGGGGGGGGGGGGGGGGGGGGGGGGGGGGGGGGTCCTTCTGGCCGGATAGCAGCCCCTTACACGGGTCAGAACGAGGCTCAGCCAAGCTATGTCTGCGATGACGTGACGGCCGTTGACACGGCGAAGCCGCCGTCCTGTCGGTTTAGAGTGAACTGGAAAGATCAGCGGGGGTATCAGGCTCACCTTTGAGACAACTGCATGGAGACAGGCGCACGTTGTATGAAGAAACCTGGTAGACCAGATGTTTATATGGCTTCTCCCAAGCGAATTTCCGGCACAGGGAACAGCCGAAGGGTTGACAGCGCCAGGCCAAAAGTCTGCTCAGACTCAGGGAAGCATGATTCTCTTGACTCAGGATTCTCTCATAGTCCTTAGCAGAGTTCATGCACAGGCAACCAGGATTCTTATGTCTCAGGATCCTGTCATCGTCTATGGCCGTAGTCAACACGTGTCTGATCACAGTTCTCTGTCCAGTTCCGGATAATTCTGCTGGATACATCGGATGGCACGTGTCCGTCTCGTCTGCAGGATGCAGCACATGTCGTCTGCAGGATACAGCACATGTCGTCTGCAGGATACAGCACATGTCGTCTGCAGGATACAGCACATGTCGTCGGCAGGATACAGCACATGTCGTCGACAGGATACAGCATATGTCGTCTGCAGGATACAGCGGATAACACATGTCGTCGGCAGGATACAGCGGATGGCACATGTCTGCAGGATACAGCGGATGGCACATGTCATCTGCAGGATACAGCGGATGGCACATGTCTGCAGGATACAGCGGATGGCATATGTCATCTGCAGGATACAGCGGATGGCACATGTCTGCAGGGATACAGCGGATGGCACATGTCTGCAGGATACAGCGGATGGCACATGTCTGCAGGATACAGCGGATGGCACATGTCTGCAGGATACAGCGGATGCACATGTCATCTGCAGGATACAGCGGATGGCACATGTCTGCAGGATACAGCGGATGGCACATGTCTGCAGGATACAGCGGATGGCACATGTCATCTGCAGGATACAGCGGATGGCACATGTTGTCTGCAGGATAACAGCGGATGGCACATGTCTGCAGGATACAGCGGATGGCCACATGTCTGCAGGATACAGCGGATGGCACATGTCAT
>JADBJO010018965.1:32241-34268 GCA_016801955.1 Conus betulinus
ATGTCTGTGAATGTCCCGTTCATCATCATCTCCTGTCACCCGTTCCTGAAGCACACAGTAACAACACACACCAGAGCCCTCTATCCTCAGCCTTACACTAGGTGTCCACTGATGTATGTTATCGTTGCTGTGTCTGATTCAAGGTTTTGATGCCAGTTTTTTGTGTGGTCACAGCCTTGCTTCCACGTGCTCAGAGGTTCTACATCAAGACTTACCTGGTGATGCTTGACGCGGGTTTTCTGAGAGTGTGTCCAGTTCAACTTCATTTTTAAAACGTGGGAACCACAATAATCACTTATGTTGTTGCTTCATAATTATTTATTGTCTTGATAGTCGGTAGTTGTTGTGATCAAACGTTATCGCCATGCTAACACTAGTTACTAAACAGAGAAAACAGATGATTGTGACCGACTCATGGAGTGTGTGCACAGGTATCACAGGTATTAATGCAGGAATTGCTCGCCTTGAGAAAACTGCGGTGAAAATTCACGCAGAATGTCACACGTAACTGCTACAGTTACCTGTTTTCACTTATCACGGCTTGCTAGGATCATTAGGTGTTTATTGTATCTTTTGTCTTCAAATCGGATATTTTTTCCAGCATTTAATATGTTGTTTACTGTTTGTACGTCATAGTTACCGCTTTTGTTACAGATGTACCCTGTTTTCCCTGACAACATCAATTAATAGCAATTACCGTTTTCTATAATTCTAGCATTCCATTAATCTCCGTTCAGTTGTCATGGCCTCAGAAACAGTCCCTCGGCAACGGTAACCCTCCACCCCTCTAAACCCCCCCCCCCCCCTCCAAAAACAAAACAAAACAAAACAAAAACCCAAAACAACAACAAAACAAACAGCAACAACAACAACAACAACAAAACTCATAAAAACCGACAAACTCGATGGACGAATGTAAAGATGGCTTCTGCTGTTCATACTGATCAGAAGACATCACTATGTTTGGTGCATGGAGGTGGGCGGACACTGGCAGATATAAACAAGATACACATAGAAACACAGAGTCGGGGTAATGAACAATCATAGACAGATAAAGGGAGGTATGATAAAAGTTCTAATGTCATTCTCCATTTTATATGCCAGAAGTATGAAATGCTCCATGCTTATTATACATGAGAGAGAGAGAGAGAGAGAGAGAGAGAGAGAGAGAGAGAGAGAGAGAATTTTTTTCTTCTTCGTTCACTCAGACAGGAACCCCAGAGGCATTGACGAAGGCTGCTGTACGGCGGAGGCACCCCAGTGATCTATAAAGCTTCTCCCTCATCGGTGTGTTGGCAGGCCAGGTCTCTGCCCTCAGCTTTTCAGGTGTGGGACAGTCCTGCAGGAGTGTTCCACTGTCATTGGGGCTGTACCGCATGGGCAACTTGAAGACTTGAAGAGAATTTGAAGAGTGGAGAAAAGGGGAGAAAAAGTAATCAAGGTTCAGTTAAGGGGCAATAAAGGAGTAGACACTTCTCGATGTCTTTTAGAATTAGTGGATAAAACTTATCAAATAACGAACAGAATTAACACACACACACGCACACGCACACACACACACACACACACACACACACACACACACACACACACACACACACACACACACACTTCTTGACAGTGCTGTCCTCTAAACCAGACAGACTGAAGACTTGAAGCTTGAGAAGGAATGAAGGAGGAAGATGAAGACAGAAGATTGAAACGATCAAGAGAAAGATTCTGAGCGCTATGGTTTTCAGAGAATGCTTACGACGTAAAAACAAATGGTGAACAAAAAGCTGATGCTGCTGAAAATGAAAAAAGAAAAAGAGACAACGAGGTAGGTTAATGGGTTTGGGGGGAGGAGGGTATATGAGGGGGACAGCGGATGATGGGAGGAAGATCAGAGAGGGAGGCAGATGGAAAGAGGCCCCCAGGGATATTGCGTGTAAGACCTCCATTGCTGTGGGATCCTCGGTTCGTGTTTGTTGTCTGTTGACACAGAGCTTTGGAGTGAATGCATGGGGGTATTCCAATGAAGAAATCGT